>BMAO01025665.1:0-41046 GCA_019973975.1 Trichonephila clavata
TTTTTCAATCTTCGTATATGTTACGGAAAATATTACTGTACACACGGAAAAAAGGTTTTGTGAGATTACCTTCATAAATGACGAAGTTATTCAATGTGAAGTAAAAATTGGGACTACTTTTTAAAAATTCTTTAAAAAAAAAGTTTTGGGAATTTTATTTTTTAAATGAATGGATCTAAAGGAGAAAGGCTAGAAGTTAATTAGTGTAGAATATCGATTTAATAACACGAAAAGTAATTCATACCCAACGATTTAGAAATAATTTTCATAAAAACGCATCAGTTTTAACACTATTTTAAAAAATTCGAAAAAATAGAAAATATCGTTATTTTACAAAAGAAATTGTACCGTGTCGTGGCGAAATAAATGATCTTTCCGATTCTGTAATTATTTTTTGTCTAATTTCGACACCGAAAATTAGATGACAATTTTAATATGGTGGAAAACGTAAGATTACCGCTCGGCCGAAACGGAAGGGAAGTTCCGCCAAGTAAACAACCGGCAGGAGTAAAACAATTAGGCATTTTAAGGTTTTTAATTAATATCTTTTTAACTAATTACAATATCGTAATATAAATAGGCAATACGGCTTCCCCGGAAAATTCCCGATCTTTTGGTACCTTCCGCGACTTTCTGCGTGGTGCTGTTCGTGAGAAGATAGACGCACATACATAGATACGTTTGTATACCTTCGAATTTTAATAGTGTAGCTAGCTTTCATGCCGGCGTTGCACGGCTTTTACGAGGGTATAACTTATTCCCATGTTAATTTCCTTCTTTCTTTCTGATGCCTTCACTTTTATGTGGATGTAACGCGTACGATGTGAGTGCCCGCCCCTTGAGTGCGTATCATGGCTTTCTCGTTTAACATTTTCCCTTCTCTTCACAAAATCAGCACATCCAATAATATTTTTCGAAATTACTTTGACTTCTTTGTTTCTTTCCTCTCCCCAGGCCCGGCGTTGCACGGTCTTTTGGTACCTACCGCGACTTTCTGCGTGGTGCTGTTCGTGAGAAGATAGACGCACATAGATAGATAGATAGATAGATAGATAGATAGATAGATAGATACGTTTGGTTACCTTCGAATTTTAATAGTGTAGATCTTTTCAGTTGTAAACTATATCTTGCGGGCTATAATAACTAATTCGGCTTAGAAGAGAATTTAATCTTAAATTTCCGTAAGGATATTTTATCAACTATTAATTTTTAAGAGCTGAAAGGAAGAAAATATTATTGCTAATATCTTCCTAAATGTTTTAACTATGTCAAAGCGGTCTTTGATTTTTCAAATGTTCACCCAGACTTGCATTGGATATATCACAGTGTTTCTCTCAAACTGTGGGGCGTGCCACGTAGGGGGGCGTGAGCATATTGAAAAGTGGAAAACAAAAGGTAATTTCTAAAAATTATTAATTTATTGAAAGTGAACAAACATAATACATTCTGGCATAATAAAAAAAAAGGAAATACACATTTAAACTATTGAAAAACACTTATACAATCAGTACTACGCAATGTAAACTAATTTATAACTATACTTAGTTAAGAACATGTTTAATAATTATCAGTGACCCTATGGGCTTGTCATATATATTATGCAAAAAGGAACACTTATCTTTTTATTTTACATAGTTTTCAATTAATAGATACGCTCTTAAATGCCCCCGTCTAACACGTAGGTGAACTTATATGGTGCATTGGGGGGGGGGGGTAGAAAAGGAATAAATAACCAAATCCTTCACGAATACTGTAAATGTCATTCTTTTGCATTCCAAAGCCTTCGGAATAATTTTATATAGATTACAGTTCATAGAAATGATCGTACAGTGGAAAGACGTATATGTATGTCGGGAGTAATTAACGCAATGGCTGAGCGAGACGTTTATATAGGTCGGCAAACACTAAAGAGGGTAAAGTCGTAATGTAGATTTAGTGTCATTGAACTATTGAATTTTATACATTATTATTGTATGGGGGGGCGCGTGATGAAAACATGATTGAATATTGGGTCGCAAGTGTTGAAAGTTTAAAAAGCACTGATATATCCTCATATATACCAAAGTATTTTGTCAACAAGTATTTATTTGCAAGAGGATACATTCAGTTTATCATACGTTTTCTAATATAAATATACGTGCGTGGACACATGTTAAATGTATTTGAATTGTTTACTTTGATAAATATTCCTATGGTTAGTAATCGTTGTGAGCAATATAAAAAAAGTTTGTAGTAATCGAAAACTGTACAAATAACATTTCCAGCGTGTCCTTCCTCAAAATTGGGGTAGAATTGAGCCAAATCGTGCTTTCACCTGTGCTCAAAGCTACAACTAACGTCAAGCGTACAAATAGCTGCGATGACTTTCGTGGGCTTTTATCTGTTGTTGCTGTAGATCAAGTGGCACAAGTATCAACAACGAGTGACATTAAACATTATAAAATAGATGTAATACAGATAATTACTTTTGGGAATTATAGTGAAATAAAATAATTCTAAGCTTTAAAAGCAGTTATTAACTATTAGTGATTTTAAACAGAAAAATTATTTAAAAATAATCCATGATTTCTTATAACAAATCTTTTAAGAAATCATGTAAAAATATTAGGCATATTATCTCGTTTCAATAATAGAATCAAAAAAATGTTAATTTTCTAACTAGAATCACTTTAAATAATTAAAAAAATGCTTATTTCTGTGGATTTTTTGGTTCACAGTAACAAATTTTTTTTGTTTTCAAATATCTCTCCAGCTTGGTTTACTTTTCGATATACGATTTTACGCATATTTTAATTGCTATTGAGTTTAAATTCCGTTAAACATATACTTGTTATATTCTTCAGGGTAAACCAACCCAAACTTTAGCAAAGTTTGACAGCGAAATTTTATGTTGAGAAGGCATAAATATAGGAAAAAGCAGTTTCATAAAATATATATTTTCTTGTTTAAATAAGTGTAAAGTCAATGTGCTCGTTACTGGAGCAATCACAATAATAAGTTGAATGTTAAAAACATAGTTCACAGAAAAATAACTTTACCAGACCTTGGTCAACCGATTCGAACCTTTCCTTCTACTGTCTAACATCTAACAGAACTGATTGAAACATCTTAAAAAAACGAAGCAACAACCCAGTTGCATACGTCTAACACGTCTTCGGTCGAAGAGCTTAAGCCACTTTTCACATTCCGTCTGAAATCCACGATCATATCTCAACCAACTTCGGTCTCATTAATACTTACACGAGCCAAGTATAAAAATAGTTAAATTTGCATTGCAGTTGTTGCCAACCACAAATCACGAAACTCGCAAAAAGTTTGGGTTCGAATCCGTTTGTTTACTTGAAATCATGGCGCGGGCTTGGAAAAACTTAAGGACACAATAAGAACTCGGATCCTAAAATAAATTTTTGCATGAATCTTTTCCAAATGTCTAACAATACTTAGCAATGTTTAACTTTTTTCTTTAAAAACAATGAAAAAACTAAATAAAAGTTATTGCTTTTATTTTTTGAATAATAATATTCAAACAAAAGATTGTCACAGCATTAATTTTCTCCATATATCAGATTCCATTTAAAAGGCGTATATTGCGTTACTTTTCAACATCTGTACAAGAGAGGTAATAGACGCTTGTTCTTGAACGGATGTATTTCGGTCGAGTTTGCTTGTCCCTTGATGACTCATTGAATATAGTGGCCGTGGTATCTCAGTGGTCAAGGTACGTGTTCGCGAAATTAAGTCTCGTGAGTTCGAGCCTTGCGCCGATGAAGACCCGCCGTGCAGAAGGGCCGACGCATGTTAAATAATTATAGAGGCTCAAGCGTCCTCCTGTTGGTGTGGTGAGGAAGTTAGGAGAGGGTAGTTTCATCTCAGGTGTCAGCCTCTTTACTCGACCCTGGTTCAAATTTGGGAGGTCCGTTGACAAAAGCCCTCGAGTAGCTGAACAGTGCTATGTTAATATTCACTCACCCCATCGTGTATATGGGCAAATGTAGTTAATTGTATCGGGGTTAAAATTCTTTATATTGGTATTGTATGAAAGTATGAGATACCAGTTCCAATACCATCTTCATCCCTTGACTAGATTTCCATATTACAATCAATTCATTATCTACAGGACTGGAGCAATATATGCGACTTTGTGGACATACAAATTATAACCCATCTTAGAAATCTAGCCAAGAGAAGGGAAGTCCACTTTTTCAGTAGATTCTCTCCCATGTTAACACCCAAGAGGGAACGATGCTGCAGACATCTTGGCTAAAAGAGGTTGTTCTGAGCCTCTCAATCGGGACTACAAACTAAAATATAAAGAAATTTTCTCTATAAAGAAAAAAGCTATCAGACAAGACTGGCCACCCCTCGCGCCCATCCTTGGTTCAGCAGAAAGACCCCGGGAAGAGCGTTAGAATTCGGAGATGACAGAAATGATCAAACTGCCATCTCAAGACTCATAAGTGGACATCTGGAAAACATGACCCAGGCCTTCCGGTCTGGAGTCCAATGCTCTAACCACTAGGCTACCACGGCCAATCAATTTTTCAAAAGGAAAATATTCAGAGGTGCACACAGAAAGGGTTCAAAAGGGGACGGGGTTGAGGGTTGAAAGTTCACCATTCTCGTATCGTATCCTGATACGCCACCCAAATACATTTTTTTTCATTTTATCTTTTTTACGAAGAAAATACAGTAACAAATAATTTTGCATAACTTATAAAATAAATGATTAATAACAAATACTTAATTTAATTTTCCTCGCATTCAGCTCGATTTTAAAGGGGAAGGAAAAGAGAAATTTTTTTTTTCATACCTTTGTACCGAAATCACTATTACCCTTGTTTAGAATTATATTGCGTATTACACAGGGGGTTATGATCAACGGGAAAAATATCAATGGTGATGGGGAAAGGGGGTTCCAGATCCCTGGAACCTCCCCTCTCCCTCATGTGTGCACCACTGTAAGTATTCATTGCTTAAAGAATTATGAATGAAATTAAAAACTATTCAAACTAAACAAAAAAATGATTTTTTTCATAGAATTACCGTAAATATAAAATTAGCCCTTTTTTAGTTGAAAACATATTTATAGAATAAATATGCAGAATTTTCTCCTTAAAAATTTAAAATAGACTCCATGTATGAAAAACTACTTTTAAAAAATGGATTGCAGTTTGAAATGAAATAAATATAATTTTGCTTAGCTAGATTTAAAGTATTATTTCAATATTTGTTCGTGTTATAAAGTAATCTTTTCTCTAAAAATAAACACTTTATGAGCAAAAAGTATGCCGAAATGCGAAAAAGAATTTAGAGAAACACAATACAAAATACTTTCGAAACAGTTGAAAATTGATTAAGTTTGTTGCCTCAGAAATCATATCAAATTCTTATAAATCTTACTTCCATCTTAGAAAACATGATTTACATTTTTCCAGTACAGTAAAGTAAATATTTGTGTCCACATATTCTTTCTTCTGACAATAAATATATCCACAATATCTTTCGTAAATATCCAGAGCAAAAAATTTTACTGGCCGATCGCTTTTCGAATCAAATAAATATTGCACTTTCATGACGCATCTCGAGGAAGTACTAAAAAAGATATTCCTATCGTTTCAAATATGGATTTAGCAGCAATAGTTGAAGAATGTCATAGTTCATAATATGCGCATGAAGCAGTAAAGCCTCTTTGAAACAGGATTGCCTTGAATTTTTCCGCGCTGAAGAAATGTTGCCAACTTTAGGAATATTAAAAATATATGCATTTAACGAAAAGCAAAACTTTATGTCGAGGATTTGTCATCGTACTAAAATAAAATAACATATTTTGATACAAAAAAAAAGCAAATAGTATTGTCGCTGTATTGAAAGCTATTGTAGTTTTTGAAATATGTATAGTTAGAACTTCTTCTAAAATCTGATATAAGGAACTTATAACATACATAAGCGAAATAAGTTTTTAATAATTATTTTAACCCTTTACCAGGTTATGGTAAAAATACTTACCACCAAATTCATCAATCTAATTCAGTTATCAGTTATTTTCATCTGTCTAATTTAAACTTCATTTTATATAATGTACTAGTTCAAACTCTATTACATAAATTTATTGTGTTTACTATATACCTGTTTTCCTAAATTTCATGGAAAATAGTTTGTAAAAATGTTTAATTTCCTCCTCATCGTCTATTGATGTTAAATATTTCTAATTCACTATTTCTTTAGATGATTGTAGTATTTAAAAATATTTTTTTTAAATTTCGTTTGAAGAGAAGTAAAAAAGAAAACAAATAATAAATGCCTTTCAATTACACACAATTAGATTAGGTAAGATAATTTCCACTAAACAAGATGTTCTAAAAAATTAAATTGATTTTATCTAATTAGCTCTAAGTTAATTCTATTTCTTAAATAAATCTCGTCTCCAAATATATTTCTTGTGTTTTTAACTGGGAAATAGTATTAAGATAGGTACAGAATAAAAAGCAAATTAAATTAATTTAATTCTTAATTTAAATGTGACAAAATGTAATTACTGTAGCTACACTAAAGTTAAGATGTCTATACTGGTGCACTTAAGGTTCCATAAAATTAAAAACAATAGTATTAGTTCATTATTTGAAAAAAACGCATGAATTTCTTTATTATAAACATTAATTTTATATATTTTAGATGGTACCATCCGGTTTGATTTGATTTTTTATTATATTAGTTTGTCTACAAATTAGTTTGGAAAAAAGAATAATTTATTGCATGTAATATAGAGGGGAAAAATTGAAGTTCATATTGTTGTTACATAAATAGTCCAAGTTTACCATTATCACAAATATTCGATGTAGCTTCTTTCCGTTACTCTGCAAATGTCTCCTCTGGAAATCAGTTCTTGCCACAAATTTGTCAGCAAGCTTCCATCGATTAAATTAACTGCACGGTGCAGATTCTTCATTTCTGTTTAGAAATGGTCACAAGAATTGGCGGAATGTACACTTGATCGTATACAAAACCTTATACATTGAAATCTAGGGCTAAAAGGTCTGGTGATCGTTATAGTCACTAAATAATATCTTCATGGCCAATTTAAATTGGTACTTCTGCAATGAGTTAAGATGCAATTTTGTTGTGCGTGCAATCACAATGCGTGCCATCCTATTGAAAAATGTTACCTCAGGCATTTTTTCTTAGATGATTGGCAAACGGAAACTACGTATCATGTCTAGGTAAATACCATGTTACAAAAGTGTATCTTTTCGGTGCTTTTTTTAGTGTTCTCGAACGAAATTTCGTCGATCTTGCTCAGCAGAATGATTTTCAATAAACCAATGGCAGCATTTCGCTTTTTTAACACCGTCATTATTGTAATAACAAGAATTAACGATTACTCCTCGCTAAAAGACAGTTATGACACCTAAAGTCATCTGAATTAATACTACTGAAAACTACGTCTGAATAAACTTAGGATATATTTCTACTAGTCTGACTATAAACGGGTAAATTTCATTAATGGTTTAGGAAGTTCTTAACTTATGAAGCTGAACAATGAATTTGTAGACACACTTTATTTTATTATTGAGGACTTTGGCCAAGTGATAAGGACTAATACGTGGCCTGGCATCTCCTTCGCCACACTTCAACATGAGGACTTTGTTGGGTCTTCATTGACACAAGGATTCGAACATACCGACCACAAGTTTAGGACCATGACACCTCGTTTACCATTATCTAATGGGGGAAACTGATAAAAATTATCTTTATATTAATTCATATTAACTATTTTTGAATGAATAAAAAATGTTGTGTATTTCAAAATTATTTATGGACGGATGTGCTTATTTCCTTATATATATATTGAAAAACTCAGCATGATACTAAATTGATAAAAATCCAATGGACAAGTAAGCTGTCTATATGGTTATCATTTTGCCTCTCGATTCGGTTTAAAGCTTACATTCTTTTCCTGTACTCTGCTTATTTTTCTCTTTTTGTGCTGTAATCTTCTTATTTGGTTTAGTTTAGTCGCACATGCTTGCGTTTTTTTTTTTAACTTTAAACGTAGTTTCTCTATTTCAATTTATATTTGTAGTTGTCTACTATGTATAGGAAAACAGCGACCCATGCACTCACCCATCATGATATCTTCAGAAGTATTAGGTCCACAGATTTGAAATTTGGCAGGCATTTCTCTTTTGTTGAGCAGAAATCACCCAAGAATACGTTTTGCAAAAATCAATACCCGCGGCATTATTATTCACAAAGATTTCCGTTTTCGAACTGTTAAACTGATTGACTTGAGATTTTGTTTGTATGTTGTTATTACTTATGCCACGTTTCAACAGTAACATCAAATCAAGGCTCATGAAATTCATTGTGGCAAAGAACTTCTTTTACGCCGGTCGTTAGTCGTAGCATTGGGAGCCAAACAAGTGACAGTAAAATTTGACTCTGTTCTACCCCAAATTTGAGGGAGATTACCCAGGAAGTGGTCAGAAGCTTCCCACCTCTCTTCCCCTTTCTCCAACCTCACTACAGGACTTGCGGTTCGACCACTATTTAGAGTCCCCCCGCCCTACTATAAAAGCACTTTTCTTTTACAAGCACCCATGCCGGAACTTGAACCCAGGCACTACGGCAGAACTGTCAGCATCACTCGCTGGTGAGAATGTATTTTTTTAAAATATTTAGTAGATATCCCGCTTTCGGTATATCCTGTTTTTCAACTACTAGACGCATTGTCTTGAAATCTGCCAAGCATGTTTCTTTTGCTAAATAGAAATTCGTTGATTACGGGTATTACGGAAAACAACTACGAAGTGGGAGTTAAGGGGGAGTAAAAGATAAATGTATTCCCGCCTGTTCTTTTTAAATCAAGATGTGAGGGGTATAGAAAGATATTTTTCAATACAATCAAAAAACTAGTTCTATGACTTAGATATCAATAATTTAAAATAATCTATATATATAGCCACTCATTATCATGAAATACTCAGAAACGGGTGCAGTTAGTCAATTTATATGCTATAGGACTTTTATATTTTATTTTAAAGGAACAAAAATGTATATATATATTAAAAAAATAAAGTTTTTTCTGCTTTGAATTAAGTAGAAGTAATTTACAAGATGTCACAAAAAATAAAATTTATTGGAATTCCCATATTATATAGTATAATATTATATGAATCAAAATATGTGGCTTGTGTGTGTGTGTGCAGCGTATTTGTTTCACAATAACGTTCAACGTCATTCAAAAACAAGGATTTAAGATTAATAAAATTAGAATCAATTTAATTTTCACTTGCGTAATTGTTTTCTCTAATGCAAACATTTTAAAAAGCATTTATTCGTTGAAACTACATTTGTTCAAAAAGACATAATATGTATAAAATGAAGATACATGAAATGAATTAGAAATACAATTTAGATATTGTAATATAATTTCTAAAAAGTTAATTGTGATTGGTTATGTAATTTTTACATTGAAATGTTGCATTTTGTACCTTACAAAGAACAAATCCCTACTTTTTGCTAATTTTATAAATATATTAAAAACATTTCATCAGCTGTATACATTAGCATTATGATCCTCCCACTTGTGGGAGTAGATGTGGAATGATGGTTACAAATTTGCGGCTAGGGAGAAAAAGGGCGATTCACGATCGCAATTGGAAAAATTTTAGTGAAGGCTGCAAGTACAGACGTATCCTTGTCATTCAATTGTGTTCCAAAACTACGATGGTCTTCATGAATGCTCCTCATGGTTCTTCAGATTTTGAAATTAGTAAACAGCCCTTCTAATGAAAGTTTGAAATTAAGATGCGGGTAAAATACATATGAGTCGGAGTTAAGATTTGCCTTAAGTCACATTCCTAAGGTTTGTATCACGGAATAAATCTGTGACCGTGGTAGCAGAGTAACGGACTCGTGGCTGGCGTGTCATGAGTTCGAGCCTAGTACTACTAAAAACTAGCCATATAGGGGGTGGTGCAAGCTAAATATGTCAAGGCTCAACCGTCCTCTCGATGGTGTGGAATTTAGGAGAGCGAGTTGCAAGCTCAGGTGTCGTCCTGGTGACTTGACCATGGTTCAAAATGGCAAGGCCCTGGAGTAACTAAATAGTGCGACGGTAACCTTCTCTCACTCACGAATTAAATCTATCCATGATGCAAACGTTATTTAAGACAAATAATTTGTTAAATATAATATATTATTGCATGTATTAGGGATAAGGGGGATAGTATTCTCTTATTTTTATTCAACTATAAAATATTTATTTATGAAAATGTACAGTAATTCCAGGAAAATAATAGTGTTCAATTTTATTGCAATTTTTTTTTAAAGTACAAGACTCAGACTCATACATCCAATCCACGAACATTCAATAGAATATATAATCTCATTCTATTCCTTTTGACGACTTACGATAACAAATATTTCTAAAAATAAATTCCTTCCAGTATGTATTGAGCTTGAAGCTCTGAAATGAGATAACGCAAAGGATTTGGTCAATAATTGGTTTTGTTTAGCTGAGCAAGAACCAAAGCAATACATAAAGAAATCAATAAAAGAAGGATTTTACACGTGTGAAATTAATCCAACCATTTCATTTTCTTCCTGCTCAGTCGGTAATAATGGAATCAAGTTTTAATGGGATTTGCTAGATAAATTTAATATTTTACTTCTCTCTAGAAATATATTCGCCATTTTTAATAGTATTTTTAACAAAGTATATTTCCTAACAATAATGTCTACAGTAAAATGCGTTTTCCTTATCGCACAGTAATTTTGAGGGGAAAAAAACCCGGCTAAAAACAAAGTATTTTTTCTTTTATTTAAGAAAACTGTTTAAACTGAAATTTTAAAACTGTGTTTTGGTAAAAAGAGTTTACAAAACTAATCGAAATTTTTATTTTATACTAGCTGCTCCGGACACGCTTTGATGTGGCTTTGTTGTAATATGTTAATTTAATATTATTCTAAGCTATTAATTCAGTCACATTAATATTCGCTTACAATTCCAGAGAGTTGAAATTAAACATAAAACCACAAATGGTTTTCCTTTTGCATTTTATTGATCTCCTGATTGTATACAAAGTTGCTAAGTAGCAACTAATGAAGATTTGATTTCATAAATAAGGTAAATAACGGTGATTTCAGCAATTTTTATATTATTTTTATAATTTTAAATTATAAGAAAGGATAATTTTAATGTAATTAATAGCTATTCAGTTACAATATTTTTCGATAACCTGTCTTTTGCCATCAATAGATTTTGTCTCAAATATATTCGACGGTTTCCCTACACGTTAGCATGCAACATATAGTTGCCCATTCGAGAACCGGGGATTTTCGAAGTCTAAGCACCAAATGAACGTTGTTTGGCTTTGAGATTCAATTATGGTCAACGCGAAAGCCAAACTAATAGGGAATTTAAGCCTTTTGTATGGTATTGGAGATTCTGACGGTATCAGTGGAACGCATCCCAACATATTCCCACAACAGATTCCGTGGCAACAGAACCAATTTCTTATTTAAGCTTTACAATCAAAATGGTTGCTTCAAAAAGTTTCCCGGTAATTTTTCTGATGACCAAACGTTGCATTATCTAGTTGGATTTAAAATACTGCGGATTAACCAATGAACCAATCTTTAACCAAAAATTGTGTGGTGCCATTCCAGATAAACTCAAGGAATTCAATGCATTGGATCACCTGAAAACAACTCTGTATCTGGAAGTTTATTTCATCGCAATATCTACATTTTTTCTGATTAAGTAACAGGATTATAGAGGCAATAATTATCTAGATAATTATACTGTATATTTGGAAAGACTCTCCCAATCAGTTCCTTTTTGTCTGAAGAACAGTACAGAAACTGTTTAGCAATTCGATACATTATGAATTGGGATACAATTCTATTTTCACCGTTTCTGATATCCAACACTTAAGAAATATTGGCACCTATAGCAGATCTTGCAATTGCACTTGAATTTTATAGCCAATCGAAGTGTCTGGACGTTTCGCCATAAAAACGATTGTTTTAAACATGCGTTCATCTCGTGAGCAAAAGAAGAGTGAGGAATGGCTGACAATGTTTGTCAGAAATAACCCGAAAATAGTAGGATAGAACACCCGAATATTTTTTCGGTGCTGTTTAAATCGTGTGAATGTTTATGGACCAATGGTACATTTGTCTGATTATGGTTCAACTCCTTTTAATACTGTAGCCATTCAGCGTTTTTTGTAATGTTACAATTTGCGACTGGTTTCTTTTGAATATCTTATGGAAGCTTGAATGTTGAATACACATTTGTGTCCACCATCTAACAAAGTGGCAACAATATCTGAAGATGCAATTGCCAATGCAGTTTTCTATTGCCCTCATATGTTCGCAAGGCTGCGTCTGAAAGTTCAGCGCAGCTATAGGGAATGAAAATCCGGAAGTGGGACTCGAACTCAAAGCCATTCTACCATACTAAGTTTTATAGCTATATATACAGTGGATTTTATGCAAAGTAAAGAACATGCCTCAAAAATAAAAAAAATAGTTATTGATTAATTATTGCTCATACAGATTTATTTGTAATTTAAAATGGATTCTTTTACATTAACTGGTATATAAATATGTAAATAATTCGACGTAAAAATTTTACTTCCGTTGCTTTTAATTTAAGTAAGTGAGAAAATGTTCATTTTTCCTGATCACAGACGTCCTAGTTAACTTAAATGAAAACTTTCATATCAAAAATTCAATTCTAATTCTAGCAAGCTTTGCTTTAGTTTCGCTTAAATTTTAAAATAATTATTAATTTAGATGACACAGAAGTGGAATCAAAAAAATTACTAACATCATTGCTAAAACGTTTTGGTAACAATTATAAAGTTCTATATTTATACATCGTAGTTATCAAAATGTATATTTTTTCATTAACCTTGCTTTCTTTGTGTTACATTGGGACAAAAGAACCCCGCGAAGCTTTCATGTTTCAAATACATTAACACTGAAGTAATTCGTTCCCTAATCTAGACTTAGACAGCCTTTATCATTTGTTGCTTAAATTATACTCATCATTTCAATACAAAATATCTGTATATTATGTGTTGGACATTATATACTAGTTCAGCAAATGCTGTATTTTATTTCATAGAATGAATCCCTGATACGCGATGCTTTATTGAAGGATACATAACTATCTAATAATATAATATTAAACCAAAAAAAATCTGAAAATTTAAATAAAAACTTATTTTTTTAGGATCTTTGGAACTAAATCTTGGGGATCTACACATTTTTATTCAGTTTCTCATTAAGCATGTTTGCGAGTTCTCTGAATAAAAGAAAGTATGAGAAAGTAAATAAAAATCTCTTAATTTTTATAGTAAGTGTTTTTCAGTGTACTTTAAGACACAAAACACACTAATTGGGAGAGTTCAAGGGGAAAAACATCTTAATTGAAAAAGTAAAGTATTTAGTTGTCTATCATTTTACAACAAAAAACTATTCAAAGCTGACTATTTTTCAGTTCTTCATCTTAAATTTTTAAAAGAGCACGTAATGTTCTTCATTAACTCTTGTTTTTCATTGCATTTTTTATAAAAAAAAATGGACATTCAAAACTATTCATGCAGTTAAATATTTTTTTTTAAAAGCCAAAGAATCTGAAAAGTACATTTTGTATTAGACAATACAAATTTACATATAAATTGTTAATTGTTTTAATTAAATGAAAATCAAAGTTTCATTGTTGGAATACTATTTTAAGTGTTTTAGCAGGAACAAGTGCTAATAATAATTATAGAGTAATTCTAACTTCTGGGCTGAAGTATCATGGGTTCGAGTCCGGGTGCCACTAAAGATCCGCTATGCAGAGAGTTTGATGCACGAAAAACCAGTCGAAGCTCAATGTGCTCCCATTAGTGTGGTGTGGCAGCTAGGAGAGGGAATCTCCAGCTTATGCGTTCTCTTCGTTATTTAATCAAGGATCAAAATAATGAATCTGTCACCAACAGATCTCGTGTTTTTTTATCGTGTAACCTAAGTAGAACTTTCACTCAATATTAGCAGGAAAGTAATCGCTAGGATAATCATGGTTTTCTTAATCTATTTTAAAAAAATCTCATTTGTAAAATAATTCATTTTACTTTAAAGTATAAATTTTGAACCTTATTTAAATACTGTTGTAAATTTTGTATCTCAAATACCGATACAAACCAAAGATAGAAAATAAATCTTAAAAACTCAATTACTTCCGAATTTTCAAAAACTTGACACATGATATACACATATACTAAACACCTAAACCGCCCTTAAATTTGCCTAAAAGTAGTCGGGTAACATATTCAGAATTGTGTCCCTTTAAACGACTTAACAAGGAAAATTAATATGACCCTTCTTTTTAATTTGCTTTCAGAGATAAATTGATGCTATGATTGATAATATTCATTTTAAACTGAATAAATGTCACATGAAATCAACTTCTACCTAAATATTTAAGTGAAATGCATTTAACTAGGGAGAGTGTGAAAGCATATCAATAAAGGGAGCATCGGTCCCAAATGCCCTTAAGCTATCTTTGCTACAGTGTTGACAATTTGACTTACTCTTTAGAACCTTTGAAAATTCAATAAATCTTAATGCAATTACAAATCCAGTGAGCCAGACCTTAACCCGGAGCGACATTCCTCACTTAATGTAGCCTTTAAATAATAGCAGTTGAGACGTAATAGGATTTGATAGCGTTACTACATCGCATAAGCCATCTGAGATTTTATGAAGAAAAAAACGCTGACTCAAAAATAATTTTGTTTGTATTCGCTCTTAGATAGCTAATCTCTTATACTTTGCGCAAACTTTGATATTATATTTGTTTTATTTTATACTCAAGATCAATGCAGGAATCAACTAGAAAGAAAGCTAGATTCTTTAGAAGTTTCTTTAAGTTAAACAGCTAATACGAGATAAACTAATAAAATAAATCTACCCTAACAGTTGATATAGTTCTGTTGGAGCCAAAGAAGAACGTGACGTTCTTTTCTTTCATTTTATTAAAAAAAAAACAGATCGGTTTAAATTGATTGCTTTGCAGAGTTATGTTGTTTATTTTAGAAGAATTTCCTGCTGTTTATATAAGCGTAACATATTGCGTCTAAAATGCTAGAATGTTACTTTTTAAGAAATGTTAAGATGCGTTTTTTCCTTCAAAAATCAGAATTAATTTAAAATTGAATTAAAACCTGTTTGAGTTTTTTTCATTATTTTTCGAGCTGTTAAAATGAAAACTTTCTTTCAAACACGTAAGCCAGGTTGCTTGAAATCTCGTTTGCACTTGCGCAGCGTCAAAAAAAATTCTATTTGAGCGAATGTTCGGTTTTTTTTTTCAAATATTTTCTAATATAAGGAGTTTCGATGCTTTTAGGATTATCTTTTTCAGCAAATAAATTAAAACTTGATCTTAAGTCGAAAAATACGTCTTGGTCGAATGATTTTTTCTAAAGACTTTATTCAAATCATTTTTTCCCCTCTAGTATGTATCTTTTTTATTTGTTTTGCCCTTTTAATCTGAGGGAAAATGGAAAAATTTTGAAGATTAGACTTTCATTTGAAAGTTATTTGATTAAAGTAATTATTTTAGAGGCAATGTGAGAGCACCCCTGAATGCATTATTTAATTAAACTTAATATTTTTTAGGTAAAATGTAATTAATTATCATTTTTACGAAAGACGTCTTTCGAGGAATTTTTGGATTTCTTTCGTCCAGCATGGTTATTTTTTGAAGAAAATATACAATCTAGGCTTTCTTCCTCGTGAATCGATAAGAAAATCCAAAATAATATTTTTAAACGTGAAATTCCAGCAATGAATAGGGGCTACTAAATAAAAGACACGTCTCTATAATATGTAAAAAAGCATTATCTACAGAGTAAGTACTTTATATATATATATTATCCATCATTTTTGATGATACGCATTTTATCACATATTAATTTATACTGGGTGTCCCAAAACGACCGCATAAAAAAAAACTCTGCACAGCTAAATGCCTCGTTGGGAGTACATAAAAACTGCCCAAAGAAGCGTTCCTGTACGATCCATAGTTAACGAGAAAAATACGAAAAACAAAGTATGACGTCACCTCCGGTGCTTGAAAAAAACTTTATTGAACATATCAGCAGCAGTATATGCGCAATTTAAGGCAGATGTTCAAAATATCCCCCGTGCATGTCGAGGCAAGCTTGAGCACACCGTGGAATGGTTGTCATCACACGTCGCAGCATCGTGGGGTTCACCGAAGTAGAAGCAGCATGCAGACGGGCAACTAAGTCCATTTGTGTTGTCACTACGTCTCGATACACCAGTTCTTTGAGATGGCATGTCGCAAGTACATGCCGCAGTAGTCACGAACGGAATACATGGCCACCATACGAAGACTACCGGTAGCTGCAAGATGCAGCCTTTTAAATACCAGTTTAACGGCGGCTTAACGTCATTCCACGGCGTGCGCATGCATGACGCGACATGCGCGACGAACGTTTTAAACATAATCGTCTGGTAAGATATACAAATACTGTTGCTGATATGTTCAATAAAGTGCTTTTTTCTTGCACCGGAAGTGATGTCATACTTTATTTTTTTATTTTTCTCGTAAACTATGGATCGTACAGAAATGCTTCTTTGGGCAGTTTTTATGTACTCCCAACGAGGAATCTAGCTGTGCAGAGTTTATGTGGTCGTTTTGGGACACCCTGTATACATAAACTAAATTAAAGGGGAAAATATTTAATTCCAGACTTGTTCCATATTTTATTGTACTATATTTAGTGTATTTACTCAAACTCTTTCCTTCAATTGCAAGTACTCCGTCATGTGTGTAATAGCTGAAGAATTTGGTAATGACTGTGCTCCTCAACGTCGCACTTTGAAGTAAAGAAAGAACTTTTGGTGACAACTATCGTAATGACCACGATGATACGCATCCTACACGGCAGCTGGAATCCCATTGATCGTAATCATCAGAATGCAGTGTTTCTCAAACTGTGGGGCGCGCCTCCCTAGGGAGGCGTGATAATCCCACAAGGGGGCCGCGAGCATATTGAAAAGTCAAAACCAAGTCATACCTTAAAAAATTATTAATTTACTGAAAGTAAACAAATAAAATACATTCTGACAGTATAAAAAATAAAATAAATAAATAAAATACATTTTGACATAATAAAAAATAAAATTAATAAATAAAATAAAATAAAATCAGTAGTGCACAGTGTATTTTATAATTAATTTAACAATACACAGTTAAGAACAAGTTTAATAATTACCAGTTACCACATATAGGCTTGTCATATGTAAATTTAAATACGAACATTAACACTTATCTTGATAATTTGTATGGTTTATAATTAATCCCTTAAATACGAATTAAAAACTACTTGATTCGCTTCCCAATGCCACCGTTTAGCACGTAAACGAGCCTATCGGTGGAATAGAAAAAGAATAAACAAGCAAATCCTTTGAAATAAGTAAATCCTTCCAAACACTTTCAAGGTCATTTAATTGCATTTCAAAGCCTTCGGAATTATTTTTTATAGCAGTGCACAGTAAAGATCGTATTTCGGAAAGACGTATATATACGTCCGGGGCAATTAAACCACTGTAGGAGTGAGACGTTTATATACGCCGGTGGCGCTTTATGTCGTACTGTAAGTTTAGCTTCAATGTACAGTACTATTAAATTCAATACATTGTCATTGTATGGAGGGGAGGTGGGCGCGATGAAAATTACAATTGAATATTGGGTCGCAAATATTGAAAGTTTGAGAAGCACTGTCATAATGGCACATATCATACACAAGAACTGTTGCTAAACGTATACTGAACCATCGTCCGGAAACCAAGATGACACACGATCTGGCACTTTGAACCTCGACAGATTTAACTTGCATTCTTCGTGACACCAGGACCAAGTACTCGACTTTGCTGAAACCACGCCACCCAAGAGTTAGGGACCAAGACCAATCTGACTACTGATATTACTTGTCAAAATGTGACTTTATTTTTTTAAAAAAAACTTACATATACTTCTAATCATCGCATTATTTATTATATTTTATAAATTCAAATAAAAATATTAAATATTAAGATAATGTGAAAAAACAAGTAATATTTCCTCCAAAAATCATGGTGTTCTCGGTAGCCGGATGGACAATTCGCAGGTTCGAAAGTATTGCTAATAAAGATCAACCATGTAGAGGCCTTGATGCTTGTTTATCTGTCGAAGCTCGAATTCCACCGTTCGCAGGGTGTGGTAATCTGGAGAGGGGTTGCCAAATCAGCAGTCGTCCTCGTCACTTGACAAATGTTCAAAATTACTAAAACCATCACCAATAGCTCCCGTGCTGCTTTATTGTACGACGTCAACACTCACTTAAATGTATTATACTAGATTTAAAAAAAATGTACTGATATTTGAATTAAGATTTTTAAAAAAATACATATTATATAGAGTTACACCATGCTAATTTTTTTATTAAATATTTTAATGCCTGGTTATAGTTTTCTTTAAATCACTTTTGATCATTCGTTTTTAAGGCATAACGGTATCCTAAAACTAAAAAATAAATATTCCCCCCCTATGTCCCATATATTTGGAAAACTTTCCCTAAAATTTCAGACCTGAAAACTAATCAGCTTTTTAAATATTCGAAGTTTTCTGTGTCTAGATTTCAGTTTTGGTTTCATTTTAAGGTATTTTTGTATTTCTAAATTAAGTTATTAAAAATATTTTTTGAACATGATTCATTTTTTTTAGTGTGAAATGACATTTAACTCTAATTTTTATTTCTAAGATCATTTCTGTTTTCTTTTGAATTGTTTGAGTTCTCTAGTGGTTATATATGTTAAGATTGATTTTATGACTAATATTTACTTTTGCACATAATTTATACAACTAAACTTTTTTTTTATTTGTTTCCATCAACTCTTTTTCTTGTTGAGAAAATGGCATGGCTAAAACACATATTCAGGTTGCTATGAAAAATAAAATTTGGAACAAATGAAAGTGTGGTAGCCTCTGGTTACCCCTTACACCCGAGACCTCTCTTGTCTATCTATAAACCCGATTAGATGTGTAGGAGGAACTAAATAATCCACAGACATTATTTACAATCTAATTTGATTTATTAATTCTTATTAACGATTATGAAACAGACACAACACAATTCTAATTAAGGTATATAAACACTGAATCCTTAATGCTTCGAATCTTTCAAGGGAAACTTCAGGCACTTTCTTTAACTTGAATCAAATGACGATGGCTCCAAGCTCTGTAATCTTTAATTCTACTGCTTTTCAATCTTCACTAACCACTTCTACTTGCACTCATCAAACGTAGCAACTTCAGCTTATCAACAACAACGTATCAACAGATCACTTGCTCAACTTTACTTCACTTAACTTGACCTCATACTTCACTCTCCTTCAACCCGCGAAAACCGAGTTTATATAATATTTATTCCTCATTTACATTAATCACGTCTTGTTTCTCGATGAAGGTTGGTTGAAATGTTTATTTTGTTTAAAAGAAGAAATTAGTAGAAACGCGTACAGATCCGTCACAAAAGACAAGTGAAACCAAAAAAACTAAAATACAGCCTTCAGCTAATACTGCAATGAGACATCAGAATACAAATGTTCTAAATACAAATATATTGCAAATAAAACTAAATATTTCCATGATGTGCCTAACTAAATTATAGTAAATATATTGTAGTACTACATTACTGTAGCTATAGTCACACATCAAAAACTTCTCATCATTTATATTTTGTGAAATATTTTATGTTTAAAACTTTTGTGAAACTATTAGGTTAAGATAAAGCTGAATTATTTGTTGCAGTAACAAATGCTATCAATGTTATGCAAAATTTTAGTTTGAATTAAAAAAAAATGTTTTCTGTAATAATTAATTAAAAAGTTTTGTAGTAGAACACAGTTCGGAAAATATCATTAAAAATCAGAGTTTTGCATGCATTATTAGATTTTGTTTTATACTTATATACAAGCATTAAATCTGTTTTTATCAGACTTTTAATTTTGAAGATACATTTCCCAATCCTTAAGGTTTTTTAATCTTTTCAAAATAGCCTTGAAATTTTTTGTCGATATTTCCAAATGTATGCCTGTAAAATTTAGTGTGTATTAAGGCCTGAGAATTATTGTTATTATTTTTTTAAATCTTAAAGTAAATACGTACAGAATTTCGTGTTTGTTTCCAAGTTTATCTTTAAAAAAATGTATTAAAATTCAACAAAGAAACAGATTCTCAATCCCCATGCTAACTCTCGTTTCCGATAATCTAAAAAACATAAATCACGTAAAGTAATTTAAAAGATGTAAAAAAAAAGCATTTTTTTAAAGTTTAAAAAAATTTAAAAATGTTTCATTTTTTTGAAATTGTGAAATACTTGTTTGTATCAAACAGAATTTGAATCTTCAAGAAATGTTTAGTAATATAAACTGAATATAAAGCTAAAATTATTTTGACTGTTACTGTCTCCAATTTTTTGAAGGTATTGCGTAATCTTAATTGGTATTCATTTAAAGTTCTAAATCTGACCAAAGTTGGCTTTAATTTCCTTTTAATTAACTTAACTCAGTGGCGCAACAGCCCTTGAGGGCCAAGGTCTATTGTGCCTACCTCAGTATACCCGATCTTGGGCACTGAGGTTCATGAGCAGTTGTTCTGGTCAGGTGGTCAGTCTGACGCGAAACCCCCAATGTTAAATTCCCAAGCAAGCTTGGTACTCATTTATCAACCCTCTGAAGGAATGAAAGGTTGAGTTGACCTTGCCAGCCCGGGACTTGAACCTGTGGTGTGGAACCGCGATGCGCTAACCATTCAGCAACTGGGCTTCTTCATTTTAATTAGTTATATTTTAATTGAACCGAATGCAGTGAAATTCATTCTAATTAAGTTAATTATTTCTGACTGTTGAAGTAAATAAAAAATATTCTTGAATGAATCAGTATGCTTTCCTTCCTTTTTTCAATACAGATTGAAATGAGAAAATTATTTTTAAAGAAAAAAAATAATCAGGAAAACTTAATCAGCATCGCATTTGTGAATTTTCAAGATACTCTAAATAAAAGCTTAAAAGTTTAAAAAATTAGATTTTTTTAAAAATGAATGTATTGGTATTTAAAAGAAATTTATTATCTATCATATGTTTTCACTTTTAAGAAATATTTAAAGTCAACGTTTTATTTTGTTTGACTCATTTTTAAAAAGGAAGCAATCATATATTGATGACAAGATTAATATCTAGAATAAATTAAATCTTCATATCTTGACACTTAGTCTTACAATTTCTTATTCAAAAGAAATTGAAATAAAAAGACATAGGCCACACGTACAACTCACGAATGACACAATTAACTTGCATATCTTTGAATCTTTCTTCCTAAAATTAACTCTTACAGAAATGAGCTTTCTCCATTAAAGAAGAGGAATATGATTTAGTATCGATCTCCCAGAATATCGCCACCAAGGGAGCACTTGAAAGAGTCATATATCTTGATACTGTGTAGTTAGAACAAAAGCACTCCAAATGAATCACCAGTAATTTGTTTCTTTGCGCCCGAGAAAGTGTGATTTGTCAATTGCTAGGAGAATATTGAATGATTAGCAGGTAAAGGCGTTGCATTGAGGGGTAATCTCTTAAAACCTAGCCATAATAAAAAGAAGTGTCCTGGATAAGACTTTGATTACTTTGTTTTTGGTATGATTTGTTTGATTGGTCCGCTTTTATTGGTGTTCTCAGAGAGTTCATTGGGCCTGTATCATAGTCCTGTGAGAGCTACAGAAACGCTATTGGTTAAGATCTTCTTAATTCTCTCAGAATCACGCTTGGATAGCAACAAAACATATGATTTGATATTTCCAATAATAACCCTATATGTTATTATTGGATATGCTATCGGATGCATGTGAAGATTAATTCAATTCTACAACAACCTATGCTATTTTTGACGAAACACTTTTGAATCGTTTGCATAAAATTTATGACTATGTTAACCATTCAAAGTAATAATGTTTGTTATGACTTTGAATGGTTAATTCAAACACTCCATGAATGAACAAAATGCTTTCATAGATCGCTTGTTTCCATGGGTCGCATGGCTTCAATTTTTTTTTTGCTTCAACAACTATCGCACTATGTTGGGTGTAAGAATATCTCTCTTTATTATTTTTAATGTACAATAAGTAGTTCAGTGCAAGTTTCTGAAAAATTTACACTGCAAATAATAAATTTAGTTAAAATATCTGATGTTTTTTGGTCAAAATAAACGTTCAACGAGATAGGAAAAATATTCGAACTTTATTCATGCAATATACTCAAGTTTTGAATCAACAAATTTAAAGTCATATTTTTAAATTAATGTACCTGGGCTGTGACAGAAATTTGCTATGATCTCTTTGTCCACTTTTGAAAGCCACTTCCACTTCTGTCGGGATGGCTCACTGTGCATAATGTTTTCCCCAGATTTAATCAAGTTCATTTTATGAACATTAAGTAAACTAATTCAATTAATTGAAACTTAATAAAATAACTTTAGTTTTTCCTGTGTCACTTATTAAAATTAAATTATACCTATTTACTCAGAGAGCTATTGGTCATTGATGTTCAGAGATTATATATAGAATGTCTCTAGAACGGGCTTCGTCACCATACGGCTTGAAGAGTGAATTTATGTTTTGATTAAAGCTTGTTTCTCATTGTGTGTGTACACATTTATACAACGAACTAGAGTCATTACCCGCCCGTTTCACTGGATATTTCATAACACTGTTTATTTATAAATTGGTATCTAAGTCCTAGCATTAAGAGGTCGATAATATTGAAAAACAATCTTATAACTTACACATTTTGTATAAAAATTTCTAAAATTGAAGAAGACTTATCTTTTAAGCACTCTTAACATCCTCCCCTGAAATGGATTTACGCACAACCCGTTTTGGAAGTGCCTTTGAAGTCATTTTTCAGATTTAACAAATTATGATAAAATATTTTAAATATTTTCTATGGCCATTTATTGTTGTCATTAACAACGGTCCTGAAATGGAGTTGAGTTACAGCGTAACAAAGAAATTAAGCAAACTTTTGAGCCCGTATATAAATTATTTTACAATACTTGATTGCATAGAATTGATATTTCAACAATACACATTTTACACAAATATTTGTAAATGATTTTGGTTCCACAGATGTTTGAGAAACATTTTATTCAGGTATGAAATTTGCATAGAGTTCATCATGTATTTCATTAACTGATGACAGTCTAGTAGATCAGCTAAGATGTGCAGTATTGAACATTAACATAGATTTACAAAACGCAAATGAAAGAAAGACAAGTAAATATGTTATTAGTTAAGACTCAAATGTTAATTATACTAAAGTACAGTACAATAATGAAGCTTATTCATTTTTAAATTGCATCACAATATTCCAAGTGCATTTGTTGCAATGTTATGCTTCATCAAAGGTACTTGTGTAACCGTTTGGGTTGTGAAGAACTGATCTAAAATGTAAACCAAATACAGTGTCTCTAGCCATCTCTGTCTGTTTATGTTCTCTCTCTTAGTATATATTTTTAACATGCTTTGTAGACTGAAGAACGATACTTTTTTGCAAGCTTCTTTGAAAGTCCAAATTGTAAATTCTTGCTAGTTATGAATGAACCACTCTCATGAATGTAATTTCAATGAGGATTAGATTTTTCTTAAATTACTTTTAAATCTCATAAATACGTTCTTTTTAAACTTAATTATTATTGTGTTTAACATTAAAGGTTGAGCAATAGATCGTTGTAAAGTATGAATTTGTAAGGTTTGTGAAATATTTTATTTTGAAATAAATCCTACAAAAAGTTCAGAGCTAAACATTTAAGAAAAAATTTCACAGTAGGGGTTTTTCTGGAACACAATGAGTATTATGCATAATTTTTTCAATGTTTCATACCACATTAGGTATTTAGATCTCACATTTAGATAGAATCTGGTATTGGGAACAAGTTTTAATTGATCTTGCAAAAATAGACATTACCTTATGAATGAACCAAAAACACCAAATAACGGCAGGTCAAAATAAAATTCTGAAAAAAATATCACCCACGTGGGTTTTTTTTTTTTCGGAAGAAGATTGTAGATTGAAATGTGGCTTAGAACTCCGTCATTTAAAGAAATACTTTTTTGATTCTATTGGGCTTCTTATGTTCCTCTCTAAGTCAAGATACTATTTTAAATCATTCTCAGGAATCGTAAAAGGTTTCAGTTTCTAATAATATTTTTATACATCTGCCCTAGATGTTTGCCAATACATCACTAAAGAAGCTCAGTTTTTTATAAAAACGAATGTTTCAAAAATAAATAAAGAATCCTGTAGAATCCACTTACAATATAATAGCAGTAATTCCATATTTAAGCCTTCCTAACGAAATATTAGAAATAATTACTGGATATAAATAAATATAAAGTTACTATAAATATTGCTGCAAATTTTAATGGGAGAAAGCAGCCGACGGCTGCAGTTATTTGAAAAATAACGGATTTTATTTATTAGTGGACAAAGACGAGCACTTAACTACACGAGGACAGACGGACGGTTTTTTATGTAATGCCGGACAGTTCCTGCTTCCCTCGGAAAACCCTTGTCTACCCGCAGACCCGGCTAGGTGTGTGGGAGAAACTGAATAATCACTAGACATGTTTCACTCTAATGAATTTATTGACACCAAAATATCAATCAGACACAATAACAATCTACATAAGATAACTGATCAGATAGTAGGGCACGAAGGTGAGATTCAATAACCCGGGGACAATAATACGGACCCTCAAATGATTCCACGATAGCTTAAACACGCTCAATATAAACTATATATATATATATATATACATATATATATATATATACTTCGCACACTAATAAGCTTTCTAACTAAACAAGGATCACGATACCTGTACTTTTATGAAGTTGATCCTACACTTGAATATTTGCAGGAGATCCTGATCTGGATTTAATCACTTTCGATTGATGCACTCTAAATAATCTTTTTCATGGATAAACTCCAAATGCTCTTAATAATTCCAAGATCCTTCACTCTTCATCTAGCAAACTAACTCACCAACTCACTTGCCAAATCCACAAACTCGCGAATACAGAATTTATATAATATACTTCATTTGCATAATCACGCTTCCCTACTCAGCGAAAGTTGGTTGAAATAAATATTTTTTCCCAGAAGAATCCTCAAGGAATTAGTAGAGCCGTGTATAGATCCGTCACATACACTCAAAGAAGAAATATTAGAATAGTTTATTTACAATACTTCAAAACGCACACTCGTTATGAACAAGCCTTACAACGTTCTAGAAGCGTCTCTTTAGAGCAATTCAACTAGCAAAAAGTCAGACAAGTAAAATATCCCTTAATTGCAGTCAATGCAGAGATTTGATCTCGGCCCAACTCTTTTCTGAACTGAAATGAAACCGCAGTAGCATAATAGTCAAGGTGACGGACTCGTGCCTGGCATGTCATGAGTTCGAGCCTAGTACCGCTGATGACCAATCATGCAGGGTGGGCGGATACACAATAAATATTTTAAGGCTCAAATGTACTTCAAGGTTAGCAAGGGGAGTGCCAGTTCAAGTGTCGTGTTCGTCATTTGAAGAAAGTTCAAAATTACTATGTTTTTTACCAATATCCTGGTACAATTTTATATTACGTAACTCTAATTGAACTGAAATTGACTTTGTGGCAAAAGTCCTTCATGTAGCCTTATAGTAATTTCTAGAAGGATCAATGCTATAGCTTCTTCTCCATGATTTCTTTTCAATATCATATTGTTCGCCAAATTTGTCTCCAAGGGTGATAAAGTCGTCAATCTGGTAACCCTGATCACATTTTTTATATTTGCCACAATATTTTTTTCAGGTTCACTCTGGGAAGCAAACTTTGCCTGTAAAGCTTATTTTTTCCTAAGAGAGTATTGCTGAAGGTAAAATAACATAGGTGGTGTTTTTCAAAATAATTTTTATATTTCATCAATTTTACTACACCGTATAGCCCATAATTTGCTTTCGATTATTCTCTAAAAAATATATTATATTTTCTGGTAATCAAAATTTATTTTTAAGTGAGGAATAAAAGAGTTTGATCAAACTGTATTACTATATTACAAGTGAATTTAAAGTATTATTATTGCTACCCTATATCGTTGCATTTTATGATTTATGTTTTTCTTTTCATCATTACCATTCTTTAATTTTGTGATTATTTCGAAATGTAACAAAAAATATTTGGTACGAAAACTGGAAGTTTTTTAAGGAAAAATTCGTCCAATATATTTTTACAGAAAAGCCTATTACGCTAATATGAGAGATTTGCTCAAAGGTATTACACTAAAAATGATCTTGTCTTCCATACTACTCATTTGATTATAGTTCTCCTTTTTTATTCATTGTAATTTCTCCACAATGTACTTTCAAAAGAAGTTACATCTTTCGAAAGAAAACATTTTCAATGGAATTCAAAACTTAGGAGTAAAATTTGCATTTTTCTGTCGGTGCTGAGACCACACGAGAATACAAACTAAAAACTTTGAAGAGAATCCCTCTGAGAGAAGAAAAAAAAAGTTCTCTGAAAAAATCCACGCAAATGAATTCGAACAAAACGATATATTGATCATGTATTTTTTCTTCCTTTGAATTCTCCTCAAAAGAATATTCTAGAATATCTTTTTTCCTAAAATTTTTTCGCATAATATTTATTCTGACTTCCTTTTATATTTGACTTTATATATCAGTTATTTTAAAATAAAATAATTACTTTATTTTCGGAGGAAAACTTTCCTTTAACAATTAATTACGCAAATAGTAAGTAATATTTCTTTTCAACTTTCCAAACATTAATAAAATTGATTACGGAATAAATTATGACCCATTCAAAATTTACTTCAATGTTTTTTTACTTTAAAGTACTTTAGAGTGTTTTTTTAAAGATAGAAGAATAATTATATTTAGTAGCACTGCCTGGATTAACCTTTGTTTTGTTAATTTGTAAACTAGTAATTTTTTTAACCAACAAAACATACTCAAAGAATATATACTCCTATAAGTAGAAGTTAAAGAAATACGTTTTTGCAGATTTTTCAATGACTATGGAATTAGTTCATATAAAATTTGTAATGAAAACATTTAAAAATATTACTAAACAGATGGATTATGATCATGATTTACGCGCATAAAAGCATGATAGTACAAAATTGATGCAGGAAGATGAAACTTGTAAAGGATTCCTATGGGATGTGATCACCTCTGTTAGATATGTAGTTCTCTTAATGAACTCTCTGACTATTTGTAAGGTATTCTCATTCCTCTCCACCAATGCACTTCAGTAATCTGAAATTGTTCTTGAAGGAAACTTGCGTAGTTGTTATTTTTCCTAAAGCTGTAACAGTACTTCTTCCTCTTATTAGTTGAGGTGAAGATCCCACTGATCCTTGAAGATCCCGGTGGAGTCCTAAAGCAACACTGGTAGAGAAATCATTGAAGCAAAGCTCAAAGTGAAAAGGGACAAGAGACACTTTCATTTAAACACTTGAAATAACTACGCGATATACCGAAAACACAGGCTAAGGATTAGAATCAGTTTGTACTCATCAATGAAATGCAACCCCTTGGACTAGACAAAAAGTAAATCATCCATAATCTTTATCTGTACGATAATGTGATTCCGCAATCAATGTGACAATATATTCCACAAGCATGTACTATTATCTATTCGTTAACCTTTTATATGATATTCGGTAGTGATCTTGTTTTGTGGTGCGGCATTGTTCTAGTTTAAAGTACCAGTTAACTTGGACCAAAGAAAATTCTACTTGAAGATTGCGGATTTCACGAAAAGTCCATTGTTACAGAGCTTCTCAGACATGCGCTATGAGATTCATGTCAGAAATTCTGGTTGACCTCTCATTCCTTTCAATATCCTTAATCTCGAGGTATTTGTAGACTAGCCAAGACATTTGGGGAAGAGTGCTGTCATTCATAAAAATAAACTTGATGCAAAATGCCCCACTTAAATCTTCTCCCAAGGCTCTAAGACAGTGTTTCTCAAACTGTGGGGCGCGCCCCCGTAGGCGGCGTTTTAACCCTACAAGGAGGGCGCGAGTGTATCGAAAAATAAAAAAAAAAGATTATTTTTAAAAATTATTAATTTACTGAAAGTAAGCAAAAAACAAAGTACATTCTGACATAAAAAATAATAAAATACACATTTACACTAATATAATATACTTATAAATTTATCAGTACTGTACAATGTATTTGATAATAAATTTATGAATAGTAAATGAAGAGCAAGTTTAATTTTTAACACTGACTCCCATGGGATTGTTATAGATAAAAATTATATTCAAAATTTAATATTTGTCTTGATAATGTGTGCATTTACGGTGTTATTTTTTCACCCTGATTAAACATTTTATGAAGGAGATAAGTTTACATATCCATTTCAGAGGGTGAAAATACTGAACATCTTTATTCCACGCAATCCGTTATCTTTTTCTTATTTCCCTAGCTGGTTTTACAGTTCTGAGGCAACTCGTTAAATCCATCATCAGATTCTTTCATTGTCAGATACAACAGATTAAAAGACTACTAATCTCAACTTAAAAATAAATTACAAGTAAAAAAACTTTTTTAAAAACAAGCTTTTATTTAAAAGCGCTAAAAAGAATAAAATAAACTTTTCCTTTAAAACTTTTTTTACTATCAACTTATAACGTCATTACACAATTTATATGATATAAAAGCTTGTCGCAATATTTAAGTACTCGTATTTACTTAGTTTGAATTTTTAAAAATTAAAATCAGTCAGGTCAAGTTATTTATTTTACTTGTTTATCTACACAGGTAAATCTCGCGACAAGCTTTTATATCATATAAATTGTGTAATGACGTTATAAGTTGATAGTAAAAAAAAATTTTAAAGGAAAAGTTTATTTTATTCTTTTTAGCGCTTTTAAATAAAAGCTTGTTTTTAAAAAAGTTTTTTTTACTTGTAATTTATTTTTTACTTTTTAGTTATCACTTGACAGGCTTCTCAGCCTGTTTAACTCATTCAACGTTGGGTCGCCATCCCTGGTCTAGCTGAATCAGTTCTAGCAAAAAGGGTATTAGACGAAAAACACAATCTTTTTAAATCCGTAATTTTTAAGCAATATTTTCAATCTTCGTGCAGATCTTGGGAAATATTGTTCTACATACGAAAAAAAGTTTTCGTGAGATTATCTTCATAAATGACGAAGTTATTCAATGTTTAATTAAAATTTTGACTATTTTTTGAAAATTCTTAAAGAATATATTATTTATTTGAAATATTTTGAAGGTAAGGGATATATTTCTCTAACATCTTCGAAGAAAAATCTAGTTATTTATTAAAAAACTTCGAAAGGCATTTAAAGATTTGTATTAATCAATAAAATGCTTAAAATTCAAAACGCATGTTTTAATCAAAAAAGCAAATTTTATCAACTAATGATAATTTTTTGTTGGACATTGAATATCTTCTACGTAAGAATCTATTTTTTTAATTGCTCAGGTCATCTTTAGAAACTTGATTTGAAAAAAATTATTAACCATCGCATTATTTTTATACAGTCAGACCTCCATGTATAACGAATTTCTATTTTGGGAATTTCTCTATTTTAAGAACTTTTTCCTGGAACCAAGCACATATAACTCTTTTCTTCGTAAAGTAACTCCAAATTTAACAAAATTTTTCTTCGAAGATTCGATTTTTTTCTCACCTTATTTTTAAAACATTTCAAGTCATTTCGCAAATTATTCTCTTTTGGCACATTTTATGGATATCAATAACCTTGAACTAGTTTTACAATGTGCCTAACTCATCTAAAGAAACAAAATTGCCGTAATTTTTTAAACAAAAATAAACTCAAACAAACAAAAAAAACTCAAATAAAATTAACAGATTCTATCTGTAATTAAGTTTAAGGACACATGTCGTAGTGTGTGTTTAGATTACTGGTGATAAAATGAGGTATATTTAAATTACTTGCAGGCTTAAAATTAGAAAATTCATTAAAAAAAAATTCATTCATTTTAATACAAAATTATTTTTTTAATTGTAAATACATTGCATTTCTGGATAATATTTTTCTCTTATTGTTTTCCTAGTGGATTCCTTTTTGATGGGTAAGATATATAAAAAATGATCTTTCTGATTCTGTAATTATTTTTTGTCTGAGTTCCATAGATTAAAGTTAGATAAATTTTTTAAAGAATTTCCACAATACTCCATCTCAGTTTAACTTGGCAGCGTTGAGAAATGTATTTAATGTACCAATCTACTTGAAAAACAGCTTTACTTTTTTTGTTTTGGATTTAAATCCAAGTAAATAGATAGAAATTTGTAAAAAAAAAAAAAAAACTGCATACATTGTAGAAATTAGATTATTTTTACGTTGTAGAAATGTAATTATTTTTTAGACAAAGTTAATTAATACAGTCAATAGCGCAACGTTATGAAATCCCAGTTCGGCTGAAAACCGATTTTCGACGCCAACTTTTGTTATTGTTGTAATAATAACATAATTACAACAATGCAGATATATCAAAGTTGGCGCCCAAAACTAGTTTAACGTTTTTAATTAATATCTTTTTAATTAATTGCAATATCGGAATATAAATGGTCAAAACATGCATTGTCATCCAAACTAAACGTGTATACAAAATTTCAGCTCAATGTGGTGAAGATATCAGCTTCAAAATTGAGTTGCAAGATTCCACCCGAACAAATTACATACATACATACAGTGTAAGTTAAATAAAAGCTTGTAAAAAAAGCATAAATTATTTCTCTGACAAATAGAACTAAATATACTACTCCCAACGAAGTTCTTGTTGAAAGAGGAACAACATTCCCAAGCTCATCTGCCTTTCTTCATCCATCAACACCTGGTACTACACAGTTTATAATTAAAGTCGCATTGTAGCTTTAGTATCAAATTACATTATTATTGCATTCGATACAATGTTATTGTATGGGGAAGGGGGTGTGATGAAAATTATGATAGAAAATTGGGTCGCCAATACTGAAATTTTTGGAAGCACTGCTCTAAGATCTTATTTCTGAATATCAAGATACCTTCCTGAAAAATGTGTAGCTTTATGTGTCTACTCTTAGTTAACGTTTCCAGGCTAATCATAATGGAAAGTGAGTTTCTAAGTAAAATCAGTATTTTTCAGCTTGATGAGTACAACCAACACTATAATTTTGTCAACATTGGTTTCGAGCTCCCTTCACACATAAACATCTCGTATGAGAACAAACAAACGTGTGTCATTTCATCGTCCACGTCGCTTTAACTCATTGCTATCACAGTCAGAGTTAGTTGATTTAGTTGTAAGATCAATGACAACCTTCTTAACGGATGCCCCAAGTGCTAACCACGAACAAAAACTCCAAAGGTTTGGCCTATATGGGAAAATACGATGTGTCCTGCACTTGCTATAAAATAGCGGTAAAAATGGTCTGTGAACTTGCCACCACTTCTAAGTGATGTTGCCCATTCACGCTTGCTGACGTCGTTCTGGTCATTCGGGGAACCCATCAAACTCGATACATTTCCTAGTTCAAATCATCTTTGCAATACCCAATGCATCGTGGAGGCCTCTAAGTTGGGCCAACTAAGATTTGACTTTCAAACTAACCTACCTTTCACTAACTAGTCTCCATGTGTGTTCTCTCTCAAAAGTTCTGTCTTAAAGAAATACCTACTTAGGCAGCGACGTGACGCTAAAAGTATTTTTTTGTGCCAATGAGTTTATTTCCTGACAGAAATAACGGTATGTAGTATTTTCAAATGTGTAAGTTCCTTCTTATACATCCTACTAACTCAACGAAGACCTTAGGGCAGTGGTCCCTAACCCACGGGCCGTGGACCAATATAGGTTCATGAATCACTTGGCACAGAGAATATTAAATGATTTCCATTTTATTTACTGTGTTGTATTTATCTTAGATTTGTGCAACTTTCCATGAACAAGAAGTTAATCGGAAGCTAAGAAGCCGCACCAATACCGAACATTATTAAATTGATTGAACCAAAATAATTTAAAATAAAACTATCTACGTCCTATCTCCCCCTCCCTATTGGTTGTGGTTAGGAATTGCAATATCAAACCAAAAAGTCAATACCAGTATTCGGTATTTCTTAGAATTTGATACCGGTTTTAATACCGGTATTAAAAATTTTAGAAAAAGAAAGAAAATACAGGTTTTTCTTTGTTTTACTTGCCAGTTTTATTAGAGAGTGTAAATATCAAAACAAATAATTTGTAACATAAAAATCATACAAGTATATAAAGAGAGAAGAGAAGAGAAGAAGAGAGAATCACAAATTAAAAAAAAATATTATTTATTTAAATCACAAAAAAAGTTCGGTTAAAGTGTAGTATGGGGGGGAGGGGCTTGGCGATGTCAATTTCTTTTGTCGAAAAAATCGATTGCCAAGCTACTTAACTTAGCGATAGGTATCCAAAAGCCAGAATGAATTCGCTACCTCACCACGATATCTATATAAAAACCGCCAAATCCGAAGCCCCCCCCCATACTACACTTGAGCTAAAAGTTCAAATATCATTATTCAGCCTGTGATACTAATAAAAAATTTTGAAATGTAATCTTAAAAAGCACAATGCATCAATTGTACTGCCTGGAACGTGATTTTGTGCAAAAATTACTAGCCGTTGAAAACGATCTTTCGGAACAGCGAAATAAAGATGTTTAATATTTTCACCTTCTGAAACGGATGTAAAATTATTTCTTTTATAATATATTTTAATCATGGTGCAATAATAAACACTATAACATAAAAACAAAAACGTGTACTATTTTGCTATGTTGGCGATCCCTGAACATATAGGAAAAATATTTAAAAAAATTCTAGTAAATACCAAAAAACTGGTATTTATACTAGTGAATACTGGTATTTTAAAACTGTACAAAATATTCAAAATACTAGTATTCGGTATCCCTGCATACCGGTATTCCCATATATATATATATATATATATATATTCAAAATTTCTCTACAAGAGAGAGATGAATTACATGATTAATACTTAAAAGAATATCAATTGTCAGATAACAAGACAACAGAATTTAGAAGGATATATGAAAGATTGAAATAACACAGTAAAATATAAAAGAATGGATGCTTCAGTATTATCAACATTGCTGACTTAGGACAGCTAGTATACATAAAATTTTCTTTAAAAAAATCCTTCTGTATAAAAGTGGGGTTGAACATGTTTTTTGGCCAGCCAACCTTCCCCCTTTTTTGTTAATAATACCAAGCAAATACCAATTGGAAATAATGGATAGGAAATCTAAATCCATTATAAGGAAAAGGTAACTTACCCAAAATATATATATATATATATATATATATATGTATGTATTTATGTATGTAGGGTGTATTTTACTTATACAAGCGGCTTTTCTTTTGGTGTCTAGGGGTGAGTTACTATGTCCAGGATCTTGATATTCAAAGAAACTAACTGGTTAGGATAAAATTACTGTTTAATTAAACATTAGATTGATTTCCGATTAAATACTGATTTACAACATGAGCTATTTCAAGGAGCATACACTCAATTGTCGCTAAGCCTATCGACTACCACGGGGACCGACAAACGTGGCCCGCTAAGCCTATTGACCACCACGTTGACCGAAACGTGACCTCGTGCCTGTAAAACCGGAGTCTGTCTCCCTCACGTCTGCCTCGCTCTCCGTCGCTCTCGCTTCTGCCTCAAAAACCCACCATTCCGGGGGCATGACGCATATATTTGCTGGTAGCGCCATCTATTGGTGAGGTTGTAACTTCACAGAAAGGAATATTTTATATCCCTAATACCTTAAATCCTACAAACTCGGCCAATCCTGACTCTCGATGACCTCAGCGACGCTTGAGAATGCTCTCATGATTACATATCGTATTACATTACAAAATATAAGAAAAAGTACACAAAATGCATAAGACATATAAAGTGAAGGGTATACTCTATAGATACTAAAATTAAATGTATACATTTGTAATTACTAATCTATCCATGAGAAAAATACTTCATTAAATCAGCGGAGTTAGCAGTTACATTTGGCCCAGCGTGATCCCCTACTTTCTCAACTGTATATCTGCCTCTAGGTTTGACTTCAGTAATTTGATATGCTCCGAAAAATTTGGGTCTAAGTTTAAGGCCTCCACCAAATTGTGTACGTTTTACCGCTATCAAATCACCAACTTGGTACTCGGGAGCCTTTTTCCTTTTCTTATTTTAAGTTTTGCGATTCAGTTGACAGTAGTCAACACAGAGTCTAGAATCTCCATTCTTCTTCTTTACAAGTACTATGGGACTAACATACTCTGATGAACTTGGTCTGATTATTCCTTGTTCGGGCCAATCTTCAATGTGTTTGTTCACAATTTGCTTTTCCGCGTACGGCAACCGACGTGCTGGTTGATAGACTGGGATATCATCGTTCAGTATTATTATCATCGTCACATCTGTGGATTCAGTCTTCTCGGGTTTGTACGATGAAATTATTCTGGTTAGATCATTTTTCACTTGTGAGTCAAGGATGTGACTGAAATCTAACTCCAGATATTTGCATTAGCCATGCCTTTTCCTCATGCTTATTGAACATGACACCATCTTGGGAGAAATTCAAAGAAGCTTGTCCCAAAATGTCTGTACCTATAATGGCTTCAAAATTGAGCTGTTTGTTTGGCACCACATGACACGTTAAAGAACATTGTGATCTTTGTCCAAGACAAAATCATACTCGAAGGAGCCCTTGGTTACTACTTCAGTTTGTCCTAAACTGTATAACACAGTTCTTTTTTGGATAGTCTTGAATGGTCAACACTCTTCGTGCTTACATCTTCGCGGATTAGACTAACTGTACTACCAGTATCTATAAGTGCCGATACAATTTCATTGCCTAACCTAATATTTTTAAGGGTAGTCCTTTCTGCGGTGTGACAGAACAGTTTAGTACTTGGGAATTGGGTTGTTCTCTTTCGATCTCTTTCATTGCTTTAGGGTAATTAAAACTCAAATGATATAAGGAAAGACATATGTAACACTTAATAGATCCTCTTCTATTAAAATTTCTACTCGGAGGAGTGTCTAAATATCTTCTTTCAGTATTGAAATATCCTGTTCTCCTTGTATTGTGGTTATCAAATTTTCTGAATTGCTCCGCTTGATTCGATCCCCTAACTTCAGGTCTTCGGACAGGTGTTAAAGTATGTGTTTTCTGTTTCAAAGTCCTACGGAAGTAGTAGTAGCAGGTCCCCAGTACGTAGCCAATAGGAAGGCTCCATTTTCCCGTGGCCCCTCCACCCTCCCCCACACAAAGTCATCGTCCAATAGGAGGGCTCCATTTTCCCGCCATCGAGGTTGGCCCCTCCCCCATGCGCTTATCATAGTGTAAGATGCACGTGGAAACCCTTATCTTATCAGAACAGGGAATGTGAGTCATGACGGAGTTGAGGGATTACTCAGCTTCTGGAATAGGGAAGGGGAGTTGTACGCGACTGCTTGAAATATTCTGATTGGTTGTAAATAGGACGAGCGAGCACTGTGAGTGGCTGAAACAAAGTATGACGATATTTGAGATAACTTCGCAAAATATTTCATTCTCTGCTTGAAATTTCTTCACTCAAGTTACTTGTTTTTTCCGACAAATTTTTTCTTCTTCTACGAGAACATGTTTTCATGTTATGGTGAATCTAGTAGGAAACGCAAATGTGTTCCATTGAACAACAATGTGAAGAAAGTTTTCTTCAATGAAAAAGTGGATATTTGTGCTACACCCAGTAACTCCAAAGAATTTACAATGGCCAACTTTCCGGACCATATGTTTCATATAGGAGAAATGATATTCATTTCGGTGAATACATTTCAAAAACATACTCGGGTGCATATTCGTGTTTATGCAGCAGACGATAGGGGTATTTTACACCCTACTAAAAGCGGAGTGTCTCTGAAACCTGAAGTGTGGAGTGCTTTACACAGTAAACTTTCCTGTTTTCGTCCTCGTGAAGACTTCGAGAGTGCATTCATTATTAAAAAAGACGTTTGTGTTTTTAACCATTCCGATAAAGATAATGTATCCGTGAGTATCCAAAGAATATTCCAGAGGAAAGATTCGTCTTTTCAATTCGTCCCAGAAAGAGTACTACTCAACGGCGATAATTTAGACCAACTACATGATTCTTACGAACTAGTGCTCAAATGTGTGAAAAACAAACTGTTGACTTACACTCTTTCTGAATATGTCATGGCTGAAGTAGATCGTCTTCCTGAAATTGATTCATTTTATTACGATGTAGATAGTCCACATGGCCTTCACGAACTGTTCGAGTCTCTATGTAAGTGTTTAACAAAATATGTTTTTAATACTATTTCTTTATTTGTTAAACTGGATTGTGATATTGTTTTACCAGAAATACACGAATGTATGAATGTAAGCAAACGAGATTGTTTTGATGTGTATTTTGAACGGGCATTGTATAATATTGACTGGCAGGCTTTAGCTGTCAATTTTGTGAGCTTAAATAAAAATCGTCCGTACATAAAGTTTTTCAGAGATGATATGTTTGATTTAATGGAGATTGAAAATGTTTTTAAAAAAGTAGAGGACATGTATGTAAATGATTATGCACTGGATTTATTACCTTCTTTAGAATTTTTAGACTGATTTACCTGGTTCAATAAAAATTATTTTATTTATTCTAGTGTGTGTGTCTGATTTATATATATATATATTTATTTTGGGGGGGGTATATAAGTATTTGAATTCTCATTTTTATTTTATTGTTTGTTCGTATCGGATGAGGAGAATACATAACGGAAGTTGGAGGGAAAATATCACGGATAGTAATGTCTATCGAGGCCATATACAAAAATCCCGAAAGTCCTGCAAGTTTTGGAGGCATTAATGCTTTACATAGAGCTTTAGATAATCGCGTTAAGACTAAAGATATAAAACAGTGGTTAGAAACAAAAGATTCTTACACTTTACACAAACCTGCAAGACGAAGGTTTAAGCGGAATCGCGTACTAGTAGGGGGGATGGAAGAACAGTTTCAAGCAGATCTATTAGATTTGCAATCTCTAAGTCAGTACAATAATGGTTATAGATATCTGTTAACATGCATTGACGTATTTTCAAAATATGCTTGGGCGATACCTTTGAGAGATAAAACGAGTAAGAGCATATTAAAAGGCTTCGAAAAGATTTTCAGGGAACGGAAGCCATTGTCCTTGCAAACAGACAAAGGAACAGAATTCAAAAATAAAACTGTACAAAACTATTTTAAGAAAATGAACGTCCATTTTTTTACAACTAATAATGAAACAAAAGCCAGCATTGTCGAACGTTTCCATAGAACCTTGATGTCTAAAATGACGAAATATTTTACAGAATACAACACTCGAAAGTATATAAATGTGATTGAGAAACTTATATCGAGTTACAACCACACATGGCATCGAAGCATTAAAATGGAGCCTTTCAACGTAAATGTTGATAACCAAGGACAAGTATGGCAAAACTTATATAGCGACATTAGTGGCACTAAAGTCAAACAACCCGTTTTTAAAATAAATGATAAAGTTCGCATCAGTAACTGGAAAGGGAGATTTGATAAAGGTTACGAAAATAATTGGTCCATGGAAATATTTATTATTTACAAAATTCTTCCCAGAAATCCTTCCGTTTACATGCTCAAAGATCTCAAAGGAGAAATTATCGAAGGCACATTTTATGAAAAGGAAATACAAAAGGTTACAGAATCTGGTTATTTTCCAGTTGAAAAAGTCTTAAAGAAAAGGAAAAGAAAAAGAAATATAGAGTATTTTGTGAAATTCCTCGGATATCCGGAAAAATTTAATGCGTGGGTCAGTGATGTTAAAATGCTATAAATACTCTGTACGAACTCTGTATCTTTCAGTAACAAAAACATGTCCTTCTACGTAACATTGCCATCCGATAGTTCTCTACATTATTTTCCAAACAATAAAATTTCAAGTTTCATCACGCAGCTGCCTACACCCATTCTGTTAGAAGGAGAATGGGAAGTTGGACTAGCTGAAATAATTTATCCACATACTTGGTATAATATAAATGAAAAAAATAATATTTTCGGGTTTGATTTAGGAGATGGGAAATTAATTACAAGAAAGTTGCCACCCGGTTATTATGATTCAATTCCCGATATTTTACGTTCAATGACATTGCCTTCACACGAAGGCAAAATTTCATTCAAATTCAATGCTAATAATAAACGAGTAAAAATAAAAACTCAAAACGATGCAAGAGTAGTTCTGGAAGAAGGATTATGCGATGTGTTAGGATTTCCTTCTAAAGTCGTAAAAGGTAATGAAGAAAGTGCTTTTGTAACTGATGCACAGGCAGCATTTCCAGTATTTTATGTATACAGTGATATTGTCCAACCGGTGGTGGTACGACAAGTCGAAGCTCCTCTTTTAAGAGTCGTCAGAATTTCCGGAGATGATGGAGATGCTGTGAGTGCTCAATACGATAGACCACACTATGTTCCCGTTATACGACAATCTTTCCACACGATTGAAATCGAAGTTCGTCTTAATTTTGGTGATCTGTTACCTTTCGAAAGAGGTAAGGTGATAGTTGTTCTGCATTTCCGTTTGCGGCAGATACTATAAATACGCAGCACATCAAAGAATAAATTCATTCACATAACATTTAAAAAAATGAGTCACATCATGAAAGTACCTTACGTGTGTTGTACAAAAAAATTTGAAGACCATTATGCGAATCATATCGGGTCTGGAGTTCCCTATTATGAAGGTGTATCGTTTCAGAAAGGTTATGGATTAGGAGGAATTTTTCGTCGATTGTTTAGAGCCGCATTGCCTTTCTTAGTCAAGGGAGGAAAGGCTGTAGGAAAGGAAGCTTTGAGGACGGGTACGAGAGTGGTCAGCGATGTATTGTCCGGAGAAGATTTCAAAATCGCTGCGAGAAAACGAAGTGAAGAAGCTGGTAGAGGTATGGCTCGCAAAGCTATCGAACATGTGCAATCGATGATTGGTCGAGGAAAATATAAAAGGAAGCGAAAGAAACAGAAGAAAGTCATTTCGAAGAAAGCAAGAAAGGTGAAAGGACGAGATATCTTTGACCCATAATGGCATTTATTTTAAAAGGATCCCCCGAATGTGTCAAATCAGAGTTAGAACTTTTTCACTTGCCTGCTACCCAAACAGCCATAGAAAGAGGTCAGTGGGTGGAATTTCATCCATTGTCTAATGTATTCGATGGCGGTCCAGTTGAATTTCACATCTCTGGAAGTGGTGAAGAATATCTCGACTTGAGTCAAACGCAACTTTACTTAAAAGCAAAAATTGTGAAATCAGATGGTTCCCCAATAGAAAAAGCAGCAGAGATTGGTCCCGTTAATCTATTTCTACATTCTCTTTTTTCGCAAGTGGATATCACACTTAACGAACGCCTGGTTTCCAATTCTAGCAACACTTACCCTTACAGATCATACATTGAGACTTTACTGAATCATGGATTCGATAGTAAAACTTCCCAACTGACATGTGAAATGTTTTATAAAGATAACGAAGAAGGGTTAAAGATACGATCAGCTTTTTTTGCATCGAGTGCTTCTGTAGACATGATTGGACCCTTACACTGTGATTTATTTCATCAAGAGAGATTGTTGTTAAATTTAGTGGATTTGAAGATCAAATTGATTCGAAGTAAACCAGAATTTTGTCTTCATGGAAAAAAAGGGTATAAAGTTACTCTTGAGAAAATTACCTTATTAGCAAGAAAAGTACATGTTAGTCCCGGAGTTGTAATGGGTCACATGAAGGCTTTAGAAAAAGAAACTGCAAAATACCCAATTAATCGAGTTCCATGTAAAGTGTACTCCATCCCCCAAGAAAGTATGTCATTTGTACAAGATAATATTTTTATTGGTCAAATGCCTAAGAGAATTGTTGTGGGATGTGTCGATAACGATCCCTTTCACGGGACATTCGAGAAATCTCCTTTCGATTTTAAGCATTACGACATCAACTTCATGGGTGTGTATGTAGACGGTCAACCAACTCCACATAATCCCCTGGATTTGAATTTTTCCCAAAATAATTACATCAAGGGGTATCATAGTTTATTCAGTGGAACGGAAAAATTAGGCCAAGATCAAGGTCTTTTTATATCGAGGGAGGAGTATATAAATGGAAACACGTTATTTGCTTTTAATTTGTCTCCCGATCTATGCAATGGAGATCACTTGAATTTGATCAAGCATAGTAATCTTAGAATAGAAATAAAATTTAGTAAAGCACTCAGTCAAACGATATGCGTTCTTATTTTTTCTGAATTCGATAACATAATAGAGATAAACAAGGCGAGAAATATTTTATACGACTTTGGAAACTGATATGGATGGAAATCAGATACAATTTATTCTATCCCATGACCCTGTTACCGCACCTTTTTTCCGAGGAGTTTACGCATCAGACACTATACCTACTTTAAAGAAAAAATCTACAATTGTGGTGAATCTGGATTCCTCTTCTCAACCTGGATCCCATTGGCTGGCTTTCTATCATGAAAATAACTGCATAGAGTTTTTCGACTCTTACGGATATCCACCGGAATATTATGGAGAAGCTTTTCGAGACTTTGTTTCAAAATTTTCTACAGTCTCCTGGAATTCCATTCCATTTCAAAGTCCCACTTCCAATGTATGTGGAGCGTATTGTATTTATTTTATTTTTAAGCGAAGTCAAGGGAATTCTATGTATTCAATTACAAACACTTTGCTTCACTGTCAAAAGAATGATTTTCGAATGTTTCAGTTTGTGAAAAAGCGTTATGGTGTAAGAATGATTTTTAGACAATAAAATTTTTGATT
>BMAO01025666.1:0-61464 GCA_019973975.1 Trichonephila clavata
CTTTTCTGTAAGGAATTTTGTATAAGATAGCAGCTGAGGTATCCTCACAATTATAAATGTGCAACGCTTTACTGCAGGGTTCTAAACTTCCGATCGCCGCGGCCTCTCTTTATGTATCAGTCTGACATCGTGGACCCCCAAGATTTTGAGCACCCCTCCCCGACTTAATTTTTTTAATCGAAATATACGCAGTGTTATTTTTCAATGGGGACAATTTAGTGATCTAGTCTAGAAAGGCACATCTTTCAATTTTTCATGAAACCTTTCAGAATCTGTTAAAGAGTGAAATCCTAACATTATATACATGAGGGACTCTTGGAACCCTCTAGGAAGAAGATGGAGACCCCAGGGGTTCGCGGACCTCAGTTTAAGAGCTGCTGCTTTACTGTGTATTTACTGTTGCCAAAAAAGTAACTCAAATTAAAAATTTCGTTGTTAATTGTTCAAATAAGAATGAAAGTAGCTGCAGAAATTTGTTGTTCCTTATTATATAAAATATATCATGTATCATATAAGTAATCATTACGATGCACAGAGTTAATCATTAATAGCAAGTAAAAACTAACTTAAACATATTTTTTGGGGAACAGAGAAAGATATTAACGAATAACTTTCAGTAAATCTAATCATGTCTTCTTAATAATAAATCAGGGAAGAAATTACGTATTATATTTTGTATTCTTAATAATCTCTTCTTTTTGGAATTCTTAATGGGCACATTTTCGCTTACTTAATTCATTTAATATAGAATCTTGATTACGAACACATCTTCAAGACCTAAAGCCACATGAGGCATAAAATACTCATTTTCCATTTCACAAAACGAGATCCAGAGAAACGACTCCCTAATTCTTAGGATTAATATATTGAAACATTTATTATTAAGATATGCGAATGAATAAGCAACTTTTCTCGAATTCTTTCTTAATGAATATTCCAAAGGGAAACCCAATACGCGGGAAATTTATTATTCTTTACTATTCTTTTTCCACTCCGTATTATCATATTATATTCCGCTCTTTTTTATTTAAATAATGCTAACCCTATATTTCATTAAGCCTTCCTGGAAGTTTTTATGTTAGTATAAATCAGTTTTCTGTCTGCTTTATTTTACAGAAGAAAGTTAATTATGTTGCCATGAAAGAAAAGGATATTGTGATAGCAAGAAGTAATAACAAACGCATTCCAAATCAGTGTAGAGTTTTTGAACAAAATAAATTCTTATTCGAATAAAAAATGGAAGAGATTAAAAAAGCTTGTAGCATTATTTATTCAGGACGCTATTTAAGAGTTTTTCTAATTTATTATTTTTTTTATTGTGCACCATTTTAATCATTAAATAATAGATTAGAATAACACATGTTCAAATTTTTTTTCCCTTTTTTAACAAACTTCTTAGCTAAAAAAGCTTTCTTGGATTTTGAGCATAATAGAAAAATAATTTGATAAACAGAAGAAAGGTTTGGAATAGTAAGCCATTTTGTCTATTCTTCAAATATATAAGATGACGATATTTAATTCATCTCTGATCAACTTCCTAATTAGAAACTTCGACAATTTTTAAGGCCAAATGCATGTCTTCGTAAGATTAGTTATTCTTAAAGGACGTTGAACATATTACGTTTTTTTCTTTAATAAACTGATATTACTAGAACTAAACACTACCTAAAAATTCTAATTACTATGAAATCAAATCAAGCATTTAGATACATAGGACATAAAAAATCATTACACATATTATTTTAAATGAAAATTTGATTTACAGGGAGGGAAAAAAATTAAGAATTCATTTATATATTCCTTATTTTAATCTCGAGATGGGAAACATCAAAATGAGCATTAAAAAAACTTATATTCCAGAGAAAATTCTCTTACAGGAAAAATAACATTCAAAAACTTCAAAGCAGGAATATAATACTCTTCGATTAATGCAACCGACTTACTTAAAAAATCCTTTTAACTTATATAGTTTATTTTGCTTTTAACTCATACTATTATTTGTGCTTATATACATGCTTAAAACAATTAAATGATATTGTAAACCTTACATAAAACAACAGTAAACACATTTTTTCCAGAAAAAGAGAAAAAGGCATTATAAACGCTAATTTCTCATTTTCAAAATTTGGAGCATTAAAATTTTGAATTTGTCAAAAAGACGATTTAATGGCATCGAATGAAATTTGGCTTTCAACTTAATGAAAGACAAAGCAGAAACGAATGATCTACATTCAGTAAAGGCATTATCTAATGAGTACGATGTCTAAACGAAGTCCGAATTAGAAGCTTGGTTGGTTAAGGGGGGGAGGGCAAACACAAGCCGATACAAGGTCGTAGATGTGCCACAACGTTCAATGAAGATCGATATTGAACACTAACGGCTCAGAAGCACCAAAATATGAATGCCAATCTTCTTCAACAACATCTTCCTTCGGCTATTTTTTTTTGGCATCACAGTTTCGACACAAACTGTCCGAAACTGGCTCCACTCAGTAGGGCCCTATACTCGCCTATCAGTGTTACGTGTTACATCAATACCAAGGTACTATTGCACCAGCAGGGAGTAGGCAACAGTGCATATGAATAGGAGAAGAAATGAATGACGCAATATTCTTTTCTCTGACGAGTCAAGTTTTTCTGTTCATCCTGATAATAGCCGTATATTCTCTCATCGGGATGGAATGGGGCACCAGAAACAATTCTACGTTCGAGGACGGAAGTGTCATATTTTACGATAGGGAATTGATGGTCTATGCTGTCATATCCGTTGATATGCGCACCTATCTCCACATCATTTGAAATGGTGCTAAGACCGCTCATCGAAATAAGAATGAGATCCTTAGATCTATTGTAATCCCATCGCTACAGCAATCGGTGATGATTTTATGTTAAGGTATCCGACTACTTGTGAAATTTTTTTTTTAAAAAAAAGGTGAATACCGATTGAAATTGTTTCAATCATAAAAAGCACTAAGATATCCGACTAATTGCGACAACTTAAAAAAAAATGGAAATATGGGGACTTTTTTTGTTGGTTTTAGATTTTTTTTAGTACATTTGAGAAAAATATGCTACAATTAAGAATAGAAAAAGAAATTATTATTACTAAAATGGAAAAAATAGGTACAAATTTGTGACGGAACTATAAGGTTCCAGCCACTAACCCATTGGGAATTCCTTTTGGGCCACCCTTTTTTTAACCAACTTTCTCCTAGGACAGGAAGCGGGATTATGCAAATTAAGTTTAATATATATATTCTGTATTCGCGAATTTGAGAGTTAATGAAGTGAGAATAGATTAAATCTGAAGTGAAGAGATGAGGGGCGTAGTAAAAACCTGCAGTGAGCCGTACATTGGATGCACAACACGTACATCTCTAGTTCGATTCGATTCGATTGTAATTTGAAAGAAAATCGGTTTATTTTTGACATCTTAGATCAAACGGTTGTGCCCCATCGTCGAGGTCTGCCAAACGCCATCTTCCAACAAGGAAATGCAAGATCATATGTTGCACGTCGTATTCTAACCCTCCTCGATACACAGGTTATTCGGTGATCGCCCTGGTTTGCATGGTGACTTGATATGCCACGCATTGAAAACATTTGGTCAGGGGTTGCTGAGAGACTGGCTCACCCCTCTCCAGCTAATACGGTTGATAAAGTGGGGCATATACTTGGAGCAAAGCGGAATGCATTACCTGTTTCTGTCATACAAGCCCAGTCCATGCTTAACCGGCTAAAGGCCGTTTTAATTTCTGGAAGGGGTAGCTGTTTCTACTAATTTTACGTGTATGTAATACTACTTGAAAGCGTAATCATTTTTTTTTCCTGCCAAATTGTTAACATAAAATAAATATATTTTTTGTATTTTTTTTTCTTTTATGGTATTCCAATTTTAATTGCCAGCAGGGTAGTTTTTTTGCACTTGAACTAAAATTTCATCAAATTTATTTCAAATGATTTCTCTATATCAAGAAAACAGAAGAATTTTTATCAAAGTAAAAAATACATTTCTTGAGTAAAACTGTTATCAGCAAAGAAGCTCATCAATATGGTTTTCACTGTCTTTCAACACATCAAAAATAATATAAATTGGAAATTTAAGTGTAATAGTTTTTGGAAAATATTTGCAAAAAAATTGTAATTCCTCGAAATGCCTCCTACGAGTATAGAAAAGTTTTTAAAATAAATGTTATTTAAAGTATCGAACAGGTAATTAATCTTTACTTGAATAAACATTTGAATATGCATTTACTCTAAGTGATTAAAATTTATAAGTGCTTTTGAATTAGTCTCCGTGTTAAATTTACATAATCACCAAACTTTTCCCATAAGATTAATTGATTCAATGTGAAATGGAATAACATTACTGTCTTAAAGATCTGTGATTCAGTACTTTATCATGTTATACACTAACAAACTAACTCTTGAGAATTGAAATTACTTCCTACAGTGACGTCAGAGCTCCTTTTTAAGCATTCTGCTTCTAGATTCTACTGCAATGAATGACTTAGCTCCATAAATAAGTACATATATTAACAAATCAACAACGTCAAAATATGCTTCTAATGTAAGGTGATGTATGATTTAAGTTAGAAACTTTCTAATTACGGATTCCAAAAGGAAACAGAAGAAAATAGTAATGGAATTTTGAAAAAATAAAAAGTGGGATGAAGGGTTTTGGTTAGACATTTCACTGCATTTACTAGTTGCTAAAAAGACTGGAACTTAGTCCTCCAAAAATAAAATTACCAGTATCACCTTACTCTTAATACAGTGACTTAATTTATTTCTGTTATACTCTACAATTAGGGAAAAAATAATTTTTTTCTCTCGGCCATTATTTTTTCCCAGTATTTAATTCCTTGGCGTAAATTTCAGAGAACTTGTCACATTTTTTTCCCAAAGTAATTACCTCTGCAGAAGATTAATAATATGGACACATTAAAATGAGGCTAATATTACGAAGTTAAAAAATGAGTAACGGTTCTGTTGACTTTTTTTTTGTTTAAAATATTATGAGATACTTAGAACGCACATACACACACACAGCCTACGTCTAGATTATTTTTAAAATCTGCTTAACATTACATTTTCATTGAATATTACTTAAAATCAGCAACAGCAAGCTCTTCATTTTGTTTTGTTTTTTTCTAAAAATTCTTAATTGTGTTAGTGGAATTTTAGATTTTAATAAGTTTTCAAATGAGTTTTCATAATTTTGAAAAATAATTATTTAAAAACTCTGTAAGGAAAACAGAAGAATATGTTCTTCACATGCCATTTTTAATCAAATACACTGTCGAGCCAAAAACATTAAGAACAGCCTATTCAATAACGCATTGCACCACCTATTACCATGCAAAACAGCTGCAACTCGCCTTGATATGGAGATTCCATGAGTTCTTAGCAAATGCCTAGATGCAGGTTGCACCAAATATTCAAGCAGTGGTCTTGCATAGTCGAGATGTTCCGACAATGAAGTGTATGATCTATGAGCTGCATTTCTATAAAATCCCAAATTTGCTACATAGAATTACGGGTGCAACTAATCCAAAACAAAATGAAAGCTGAGGACAATTTGGTCCTCAGCTTTCATTTTGTTCTGTACCGAAACTAAGAATCCATGAGAACGTCTCCCAAAGCATAATATCGCCATCACCAGGCTATGTATAATCATGAGAGCAACTATTTTGCCTGGAAGATGGCGCATCCTGACACTAGCATCGATGTAATGAAAGAGAAATCCTTATTCATATGACACGGTGACTCTTTTTCACATATCCATGGTCTAGTCTCGATGGGTTAAATCATGGTTAACAAAGGTGTACGAATGGGACGTCTGCTGCGCAGTTCTATATTCAATAGTATTTGCTAAACTGCGTATTCTGAAACATTTGCACTTGCACCTGCATTAAAGTGGGCTGTCAGCTGAGCCATTTTTTGGAATCGATTTTGATTTGCCACGCTAGATAGTCTCTGACGTCCTTTTCCATTGATGCGCAGGTGTCCAAATACCTGGCGAATACAGCTGGTTTTGCTGTCATTTGTCCACTTTTCATGAATGTTAACAATGGCAAATCGTAAAAAACCTTCCAATCATTCAGTTTTGTAAATACTCGTTCTTGTATTTCAGACCATTACAATCTGCCCTCTATCAAATTCAATTAGATCATCAACCTTTCACAACATTCCCAAAAGTAAATGCAAGATGGATTCATTACATTCTCTATCAGCAGTTATATATCATATTCACTTGAAAAAAATTGCCCTAAATGTTATCCAGACGAATTAATGCGCGGATGTTCATAATGTTTTGACTTGAGGATGTATACCTTCTTTACGCCTCTCACTTTCAATTCATCTGTTCTTTTCGCATTAGGATGTATTATTTCTTAAAGTATAAAAATCAGGTAATGTACATGTGTCCTAGTAATTTGCAGAGTAACAACGCCGATCAATTAAACAGCAGAAAATTTTGTTTCATGTCCCACTTTATCTAGTTAATGTGCACATTACATAGATAATGTTTTCATTGTCTATTAGACATTCGCTAAAGTCAAAACAAGATCTTTGCTCAAACTTTGTTTCCCTTAAATTAACACTCGGACAAGCAACTCAGTGATACCTAGGACTGCTAGAGGGAAAATGTATACTCTTTTATTGCATGAAGCAAAAAGCAATTTCATATAATAATGAAACGATTTTTTGTAAATAAAATATTGCAATCAAAAACAATTCTCACTATAAGGATTTATTTGTGGATCTTGGAAAACGAGTCATTTCGACCTAGACGACGAAAGTATTAAACACATTTTCATGTACTTTAAATCTGTCAAGACTCCATGTTTCCACGCTCGTGTGGTGAGTTAGTTTGGAGAGTGGGTGCCCATTTATGTTTTGTTCCGTCTCTTGAGCGAGGCTAAAAATTACGAAGTCTGTCACCAAAATTCTTCCTGTAGCTTGAGGGGCTACATTATTAAACAATTCATTAATTAATCTGCTTGGTTGTTTAGAAAGGCCACTACAGGAGAGTTATTGGCAACGGACTTCTAATTTTGAACCTCAGTCAAGTATCGAAGGCAACACTTAAGCTCGCGCCTCCCTTTACAAAATTCCATGCCATGCAAATGAGAGGAATATTGCTGTTTAAAGTGGAAGTGCAATCATTCACATATTCTGAAATTCTAAGTGTTTTAACTTAACCTATTTTTATGTAGACCATATGTACCTGAAATGGTTTCTTTCGGACCCCTAAGGGTCTTTGTGACTTCTTAGGAGGTTGGGGCATAATAAAAGTAATTTGGGTGGGCGTAGACAACTTCCGGGGCTCGTTAAATGTTTGGTACAAAGTAAAATATTTTTGGCCTATTTCTATTATTGTGAACGTTAAGACAAATCCTTCATGGTTTTTACACGTTAAAAATATATTAAACTGAAATATTATAGATAGGTACACACAAAATACAAACAATGACTGGCATTGCACTGTGGAATTCCGGTTGATCATGGTAGTGGCTGTGTATGAAGGTTAAACAGGAATGAAATCTCGCCGTTACATGCAATAACTTGTCTAAAATGAGGCAGTATTAAAGAGCTGAGAGAGAGAGAGAGAGATGAACTGAATACAATAAATTTTTCTTAATTTTGAATAAAAAGTAGCGTTTTTCTTCGTATTGTTAGGAATATATAGGACGTTACGTAAGTATTTTTTAGAGCAATTGATATCTTGTTCGTAAATTTACTAACCAAATTTATACATTTGTTAAAATGCGTGAACGTTTATAAAATAGTCTTTACGTATAATGTCTATCGATATATATTTTTTGGGTAAACTTGGAAAATATGCCACCAAAATTAATTGAAAATATACTTCACTAAAATAATTTCCATTTTTCCAAAATCCAGATATTTCAAACTTTATAGTATGGTCTTTCGAAGGGTATAGGAACAAGCCTCTAACTTTCGTTGATCTGTGCATAAAGAAGCTTCAAAACAAATTCTGCAATTGCCAATCTTTATCTAATATTTTAGGTAATATAAGCACAGTTACCAGAAATATGAGCAGGTTGCATTATAAAAAAGATAAAACATACAGTCTCCTCTACATTTACCTTTTCCAAAAAGAAATGTATTTTTACACAAAACTACATGTACACGTTTTGAAAATTATAAGACGTAAAATTAAACTTTTGTTAGTGAGCAAATTGTATCCCAAAATAATATCCTTTATCTACAAATTAAAAATAATTGAATGGTGAAAATCAGATAAACTATTAAATGAACACAAATTATTACAAATTTAAAGAAAAAAAACATGTAATAAGGATTTGCGTTTGTATCACATGCTACATTCGGTACAATAGAAGAAGTCACCCTCTAACTTGACGCATTCCTCGTGAATCTAGGTCGAACATGAGCCACAACATTGCACCCATCACTGTCCTTGATTTTCATCATAATAGTTAGAACCACAAACAGAACAAATGCAGGATCATTGAGTTTATTGGTACTTGCTGTTACTCTGCGTTTTGCCCCTACACTTTTTCTATGACCTCTGTTGAGAACTCTCTACTTCGAAGAAGCCAGACCTTTTCTACTTGTCAGCTGTCTTACAACTTTTTTGATCATCCATAATTTCGGCATGTTGTTTTCAGTGTAAGAATTGGACTCATCTCCTCCAAAAATGCTTCTCCTGCTGACTACAAGAATTCTGTAGTGACAGTATATGAGCCATCTGTTGTTGCAACTTGTCCTAAGTTATTACAAGGAAGAGGTTTATGGAAGGTAGATGAACTTGAAGGACATGTAGGACGAGAGGATGGTCAAGGATGGGTTGGAAAGCATTACTTCATCAAATTTTGGCACTGCCCGTATTATCCTTGATCTTATATCTTTTCTAGTGACACTATTCAATAGTTATCATTACTGCTGTGAAAGGAAAAGAACGAGACCACCCTCTCCCACCAATGGATCCTACACTCACGTAATAATAAAACCATTTATAAGTTTCATGTACAATTAATTAATTTTGTGTGTTAGACCTTAAATAAGATAACTAAAATATAACAACCCCGATTTGAAATATCAGGTAGTTGTAGGTATATTAAAAATGGTCCGTTTGTGCGCTTCTGTTTGAATCGCACAACAACGCAAACAAATCGTACAATCGACAAGACGTTTGAACATTGCCAACGCCACATTATGAATGCACCAACTCAAACCGTTATAAGTAATATGGGTATTTGCTTGAATGTGCCCATATTTTCCAAGTTTATATTATATATATTATTTTCCCTTTCTTTTCCACTTTACATCTAAGTTAAATTTTCTATGTTTTTATTATGCATTAAAATTATTTCGCTTGGGGGTTTATGGCCAAATTTTTAATATAAAAAGGGGTCCGTGTGCACAGTAAGTTTGAGAGCCATCTACTATTTATTTTAAGTTTATAAAAAAATCTTCTTATTAATTTAAATCTTAGAAAGTAAAGCGTCCCTAGATTTTTGTTTCATTCATGTGCAGATTAAAAAGATTTTGCTATTTCACTGCTCCAGAAATAAGTTCAAGGAATCTAATGTTATTAAAGTAATTGGAATCGTCTGATGTATAATATTTCGCTTATACAAATTTGCAACAATATTAATATGGCATTTATAATTTCACTCCATAAGGTGGATGTTCTTCAAGGAAATCTAATACCAATTTTATCAAAAATTTAGAAATCAATCAAAACTTCAAAATACTCGTAGCCGTATACATTTGTAAATACTACTTCACAATAACAACATATATATATACTAGCTGACCCGGCCCGGCGTTGCACGGGCTTTTTCCTAGGGTATTACTTAATCCCCATGTTAATTTCCTCCTTTCTTTCTGACGCCAACACTTTTGTGTGGGTGTGAAGCGTACGATATGAGTGCAAGGCCCATGAGTGCGTATCAATGGTTTTCTCGTTTAACATTTTCACTTCTCTTCACAAAATCAGTACTTCCAATATAATTTTTCGAAATTACTTTTACTTCTTTGTTTCTTTCCTCTTCGCTTAGCCCGGCGTTGCACGGGCTTTTACCGAGTGAATAACTTAATCCGCATGGGAATTTCCTGTTTCCCTCAGGACGATAGCACTTATGCGTGTGTATGCGCGATGTGAGTGATTTCTTTAACTATGTCATTAAAACTCCCTTTTTCGAAATCTGTTCTTGCGTTGGTGTGGTGTGGTAATTAGAAGAGATAGGTGAAAGCTCAGGTGTCGTCCTCGTCACTTGACCATGGTTGAAAATTTCGAGGTCCGTTGCCAAAAACTCTCGAATAGGCGAACAGTGCGAATTTTAAATCACTCACTCACTTTTCAATTCTTTCGTTGCTATTTTTTAGTTCCGGAAACGAAAATGTGGCCTTTTTAAAAATAGTTGTATGTTGAAAAAAGACAGAAAAGTAGAAATTTTTCAAATTACAAAACTTCACTACTATTGTAAATCTTGAAGTAAAATTGTGAGGATTTTTTGAAATGTTCGACACACTGGAAAAATTATTAATTATTAAGTATTTTGAGTGTTTTATTAAAGTTTGTCCGAAAAAGTTTTTGGCTTTTTATTTTTTAAATCACTGATACTAAAAGTTTTAAAAATAATTTTTATTTAAACGCAACGATATTGATTCATTTCACAGTATGAAATTCAAAAAGAAAATTATACTATGTGATAAAAATATATTTAAGAATATTTCCTTATATTTTTTTTGATATTTTTTTCTTATATTCTATTGTTCTTCAATAAATCAATCTTTAAGAATTAAAAAAAAACTATCGGTTGTGATGTGTTATATGAAGGAATTCCCCTTTTTACTACGCAGCGAGACTCAAAACTACCTCAACCTTTCCCGTCTTCCAAACAGAAAGATAACGCAAAGTGACCTTGACGCAATTAAGAAATAACGTCGAGAGTATCGAATGAGCATCCCTTACGGGAATCTGGCAACGTTTTTTCCGGATTCTTCACATTTCCGGCAATAAAAATATTATGGCTTGATAAATTGAAATAAAAACCATCCTATGTTTTAAGTTGGACGAAATGACACACAGTATGCAAAATTATATTATGATCGGTTGAGTAGTTTCGGAGTCCATCGCGGACAAACACTGTGACACGTATATTTTATAATATAAAGATTTGGAAAAAAAGGATAAATGATTAACCAAATTAATAATTCTTTAAAAAAAATGTATTTAATTAAGGATTTATTTATACTGCTTTCTTAATATAAATTTATACAATTCTGAACTTGAGCCACATCTTTAATATTTATAGTGTTCTTAAACCTTTTTGTACATTAAAAAAATATTAAATTTTAATCTTACCTAGGTTTTTTAGGAATACAAATTGCTTATGTTGTGGGAATGTTGTTCTGAATGTTTGAATATTTGACATAAGTCTTACATACCCATAAACTGTCGAATATTTCAGTGTCAAACTCGTTACTCTGGAGGTTTCCCTTCAGCTGATTATTTTAGTAGAGCATGTCGACAGTAAATGATTTAGCTGGATGGAAAAAATAGCATAGGTATTTTTTGAACGTACTTAAAATGCATACATTGCTAAATCTTGTGTTTTTTTTATAGTTACCGTTCATGATCAACTAAACAAAATGATATTTTCTTAACATTTCAGTATATTTTTGGGATATTTTAAAGTAAATCATGCATAAACAAATATTTAAGTGTAATATTTATAAGAAAGAAGAAATCTTCATTTTGTGTGAAAACATATTTTCAATTTATGTAGATTTGTAATATATTTTACCTACTCAAGGAAAACATTAATTGATATTTCTTTCAATGTACACATCCAAATTTCAAATTCAATCCATAAACCATAGTTTATAGGATAAAAAAGCTCCCTTCAAAACTAATTTCGGGTTTTTTTCCATTTCTTTTCTCGTCTTTCTTCTTTCTTATTGTTGCTTGATTTTTTTCCAAAGCTAGCTTTCCAGTAATCGTGACCTGAAATCCAAAAAAGAAAAAAAAATCCTTCTTTTGTCAATGAAGTTTTTTTAGTTATTTGAACTCCTTTATCCATTCACCGTTGTCCCTGACAGTATTTCTTTGAACGACGTACTTTAAGAAATAGGACTTACATAACATTTTGTTGATGCAAGAAAAGTGAAGAACAGCCTGGACAAAACGCTTCGAAAACGATTTCCTGATATTGTTCCCGGAGAAAAGCAAAAAGGGTATTTTTCTGCATCGTTTAGGAGCATTTCCTGCAATTGTATATGTTCATTGTCAATGTGAAATTGAGATCGTAAATTGAGCATTTATTCGTTTTCCAGAAGTATTTTGAAAATGACCGCCCACTTTGGGGAGTATCACATCAAGGTGGAAAATCTTTCCAGATGGGGATTCTTATTGCTTAACAAATAGAAAGCTTATTTGTAAATTCTCACAAATAAGTATAGGATAAAAATTTAAAAGAAATGCATTACAACATTTGTAGAGTAATATTATTTCATTTTTAAATTACATGCGGTTGTTCTGTTGCGTTACCGCCGTAAAATTCGAATATTAATACCCAAAACAAAAATAAAAAGTTAGTCAAAACTTTTTTAAAAAATAACTTTTTCTATATCTGATGTCATTCTCAAATATAAATCTTAAGAAATCTTTTTAAAACAGGCATTATGATTTTTATGATTTGGGCTTTTAGGCAAACAATTGTTAAATATAATAGCAATTTGCCTATTTGTGCAGACGCATTAAAAACGGGTCACATCGTCATCGGTGGTTGTTGCATCGTCAATTTCATGAAACACGTTCGTTCCACGTCACAAGATATGATGCTGGTTGACGAAGAGCTGTACGCAGCCCAAGCATGGAAGAAAGCATCTTGAACTTTGTGGCTGATAGACCCGAGTCAAGTTCGAGAGCTGTTGCTCATCACGTAAGTGTGAGCCTACAAACCATTCGAAGAGTATTAAACGAAAATCGCTTACACCTCTTCCATTTTCCGCGAGTACAAACTTTGAATCCGGCAGACTCTCTTCTCCGACTGCTAGTGAGTAGTAAAGCAATCAGTGCTGCAGCTGGACTTCATGGCTCATGTGCTGAACAGTTATGAACAGTTATTGTAAATATTACACTTGTCAACGACGCTTTCAATAAACACTTTGTCTTTCCTTTTGTCTCTTATTTTTTGTGTTTGCCCCCATACATTCCTGTACAATAAATGATTGTTACTATTTCCTGCATCGACCCTAAAAGTTTGTACCTTGAATTTGGGAACACCCTGTAAATATATATATATATCATCACTCAGTCTACAACCATGAAAAATGAGTTTTTTAGTCATTTCAAATTTTACTCATATCAAACTTTACGAATACAGTTTGAAATAAAATACATTTTCTATGCTTGGGTATCCTGTATTCCATTACTTTAAGAATAGAAAAGTAAGATCTTTCATCTTAAAAGGAAATCTTAAAAAACTATAAAAGAAATTTTTTTAATGTTATTCAAAGTGTGTTAAAATGTAAGAAACTTATTTCAAAATAACTATAAAGCATTATTTTTAAATTAGTGATTTATAGCATATGAGAAAAAGTTAGAAGAATACGGGAATAATATTTTTTGTTTAAAATATACTTAAAAAATATACTTAACAACCTTCCTTCTCCCTTTCAATTTAAAGAATGAAAAACCCGCGTACCTAACATGAAAAAAGAGTAATTGAGCTAAAAATTACTGCGATTAATGGCTTAGTTATTTATAATTATGTTTCAAAAAAAAATGCAGAGATTTATCTTCCAAAACTAAATGCCCGAATCGTGTTACTCCTAATTATGACGCCTTCGTTCAGTTCTCAGATATCTTTCAACAACACCGTACAAAAAAAGTTATCTCATCTGCATCTTTTTTTACTTTATACTCTTTCTGCTTTAAGCATCGTTTTTATTTATAAATAACTAGCTGGTATACCTATTCTTCGCAAGAGGGAATTGAAAAATTAAACAATACAGATTGAAGGATAAAAAAGTTTTTATTGAGTTAATTTTATGAGAATTGCAAATATTAAACCAGAGAAAAAAAAGCCTTTTCCGTATCTCAGCTGAACAAAAAAAAACCTATTTGTTAAATTTTAGGTCAGTGGATCTAATAACATAAAAATGATTTTTTATATAATTTATAACTCCCTCTAACTCTCTTGTAGGTCGATTTTTGAAAACACTTTCCTATGATATCTGTTCAGCAAATGAAACACATTGTTACAAATTTTATAAAATGAACGCTTAAAATAGAGTAAATTATTTATATCTGAATGTGTAATACATTAATATTACTTTGTGTTGTATTTATTTTATGTTAAAATTGTATAATTCGCAAGCAACGCCGTTCCTTAAATTATAATGGCAATTCAATGAAAACATCGCGAAATGTTAGCGATAGAGCTAAGTTGGCATCATTTTTGGCGACCATGTTGACAACTTGGCCATTGATTGAATTGTTCAGAAGTTGATATGCTGGAGCACCACCTAATGGGGAGCTGCAACAAAGAGGATAGCACAAAAACCTTCTCCACAAAGAAATACATATGCATGCCAATTTTGATAGTGATCGGTTGAACGATGTTGGAGTGAAGTGGATGTTGGATGTCTTTTTCAAGCATCCATTTATACATATATATATTAAAATGAATGAAAATGAACAAAAAATTTTAAGTGACACCCATTGCTTTAGAAAAATTAAGAACATACTGTTGTTATCAAGTACTTTCTTTTCTATTTAGCTCTGAAATTGTAGGAACAAGTGCAAGTGTTCTGAAAACTTTGTAGAATCATTTTAATCCTTATATTGAAAGTTAAAATTTGCTTAGAAGCATTACTAAGAAACATGAAATTGTAAAACCAAAAAAAAAATCCTTAAATATGTTTAATTTGGGGCAATATTAATATTTATATTTACTTACAAAAAAAATGTTCGTACTTTTTATTTAAATGGTTGAGGATTTTGCGTATGCATGCATAAATGCACACACAATTTGAAGCATGGTTTTAATACTAAATCTTAAATTGTAATGGAGACAGATAATATCGGGTATTTTGGATTATCTTTCCGTTTTCATTTTGTAATGCCGGACGGTTCTTGCTTCCATCTCTGAAACACCTTGTCTACCAGCAGACCCGTCTAGGTGTGTGGTAGAAACTGAATAATCAACAGACATGATTTCACAATAACTATTATATTGTTACCAAAATATCAATTAGACACAATAACAATCTAGTTAAGATAACTGATCAGATAGTAGAGCGTAGAGGTAAGATTCAATAGCACAGGGATAATACTACGGACCCTCAACTGATTCCACGATAGCTTAAACACGCTCAATATAAACTACGTCACACACTAATAAGCTAACTTCTAATTAAACAAGGATCGCGATACCTGTACTTTTATCAAGCTGATCCTATACTTGAATCTTTGCAGGAGATCCTTATCTGAATATAATCACTGTCGTTGGATCCACTCTCAGTAATCCTTTTCAGGGATAAAGTCCTAATTCTCTTAATAATTCCACGATCCTTCATTCTTTAACTAACAAACTAGCTCGCCAACTCACTTGCCAACTCCTTGCCAACCCTTCAAACTCGCGAATACAGAATTTATATAATATACTTCATTTGCATAATCACGCTTCCTTACTCGGCTACTCGGCGAAAGTTGGTTGAAATAAATATTTTTCCCCAGAAGAATCCAAAAGGAATTAGTAGAGTCGCGTATAGATCCGTCACAATTTCTTCTCAAGCAACGAATTACACATTGTCTTGCTAATACCTGGTCTTTATCGAATATTTTCAAAATTCTAAATTTCTGCCTTCAATGAAAAATTCCTGCTTTCACCACAAAGAAAATCCCGGATGAGAAGTATTTCAGTACCATGGACAAACTACACCTCTAAAAACACACTATTACTTACAATCTCACGATAATAGTTTAATGTATGTGAAAGAAGAAAGAAAGAAAGAAGGAAATATCAGTGCCCGTACAGCGTTCGGGCAAACCGGTTGTGGTCAGCTTTCGGTATCACGTACGGAGTACGGGCAAAAACGTTAAAGTGTTCCAGGATCCAAATATATTTTTAATAAAACATTATTATATCAGAGCAGTTTAAATACATTCAATACAAGTGTGTAATGCCTTTTCATTTTTTTTTCTCATGAATTATTTAACTTTACTATGTTATACGGTATTGGTAGCCGAGTGGTCCTGGTCTCGAACTCGTGGAGATGAAAAGCTAGCATAAAGTATTTTTAGCATAAGTTGATTTTTTTTAAATAATGAACTAAACTTAAATTTAATTTTGTAGAGCGTAAAACGTTTAAGATAAGGGGTGAATTCGATGTAGAGTTCACTGGAGCCTTCTTTAACGTAACTATCATTTATTGATTTCAATTTGGTTACACAAAAACAGCGCATTTTATTTTATCAAAGATAATGGGCAAAGAACTCAGACGGTTTTCCATAGGGACAACATTCTCTTCTCACCTGGCCTCTACTGAAGATTTGTGGTCGCTAGAGAGTATCTCTGTTTCTTGGCACCGTTAGTTACATTTATTAATAACAAGAGCGGTTACAATACTAAATAAAAATTTAATTTTGTACTTAAATTTATTTTAATTTTGTACTTAAATTCAAGTTAAAATTTTTTAACTTATATTTAAAGTTAATTTTTATTTAAAATTTAAAAAATATTTTAAATTAATAACTCAAATGTCTCAAATCAGTGACATATGAATTAAAAAAGAAAAATTAGTGTAAAATGTTGATCTTGTGTGCATGTTTCTGAAACAACACAAAATCCTTTAACTTCCATATTAATATCTAATTTCCAAATTCTATTTTGAACTGCAAAAGTATAGCATATGCAAAAGTATAGCATATGCAAAAGCATAGCATATGCAATGGTATAGCATATGCAAAAGTATAGCATATGCAAAAGTATAGCATATGCAAAAATATAGCATATTTACTTAAGAAGTATAAAATATTTATACTTTTTATACTTTTTTACTAGTATTGTACACATTTCTTTGCGATATTGCATTATAAAGAACATACTTTAAGTCAATATTCTACTTTTATAACTCCAATGCTCTAATGTTTAAAATATTTTGAATTTTTTTTTCTAACAAAATTTTACACGAAGGAAGGAAGCCAAAAAGTGAATCGGAAAAAATAAATTTTGTCAGAAAACAAATTATGAAACTTTCTCATAACTTTTAGAACAAAAAGCAACAAAGAACAAAAAAGAAAACGAGCGACGCATAGACTTCGTAGAGACACCTAGCACCGTAAAAACGAACTTAACTTCCCTCTGCAGAGTTTTGTCATTTCTCATTTTGAAAAATCACTGCACAAAATGTGAACATCCGGGTAGGGGGGGGATGAATACATTGGCGACTTTCTGTTAAGGAGATAAAAATGAAACAGAAAAGTGTCAAAAAATTTCATGGAATGGATTATAAGACGTAGTAAATGTGTTGTATACAAAAGATGCGAATACCCTATGCGTTATTTTTGAATTAAAATCTTTGAAACAGTCTGATCTGTTAAATTTAAATTAAATGGACAACAAAATGAATATTGCATTGAGATATAACTCTTATAATGGGAATTGTTTCAACTCATTGCGGATATTTAGATCGGAGGAAAAGAAAGAAGCCAACCTAGAAAACAGCTATCTGCAATTTTTTGGCCAAAGGTCTTAAAAATGGGGGGAAATTTATTTTTACCTGGGCATTTGACCTAAATACCTTCGCTTAATAATATTATTTTGGTTATAGTTGGGATGTAAGAGACAAATGAATACATCAGTATCAAAAATAAGAATTTACACTCATTCATTACAAATAAAACTTGCAATTTCATGCAAATAATTATTGCTTTTCCCCAAAACAACCTCGCTCTCATTATTGATATTAAATATATCTCATCACTAAATTCCTTATCCGCAAGCTTCATGTTAACTTCCATCATTTAAAGTAAATAAATGAAAATAGTGATATTTTCTTCAAATGGAAATCTAAGATTCAATAGTTTGAAAGCACTTATACAACTCTGTTTATTCCATTTTTTAATAGAGTTAGACTCTGCATAATTTTTGATTTTTCTTTCGTACTAAAATAAAATTATAAATTAGTACTGATCAATTGTGTTATCAATGTTGAATTACATCAGGCATATTTTTGAAAGACTTCGTAATTTTGAACACATCTGAGCAGTAATCCCAACATTCAAACTTCTATGCAATCATAAAAGGCTTCAAATCTTAACAGATTTAAAAGGAATAGGAATCTGTAGCGATTCCAGGAATCCAACCCATAACTCGACACACAAAACATTAGCCATAAAAACTTGATCAGGACCACTAAGCTATCATGTTCACACGAAACCTCCAAAATTTACTCAAAATCAACAAAGACTTTAGAAAGGTCCGTGGTGACTTGCAAGCAGAACCAATAAAGATTTAGTGAATATGCAAAGAAATGTATTATATAAGTTATATTATTTTACTTATCAAAAACTAAAATGTGTGTGTGTTACGATACTACAATTCTTAATTTTTTCTGCCTCCAGCATATAAACAATATCTCCATTCCAGTGTCGTGACATTCTATTATCCGTATCCACTGTACAATGCACCATTGCAGACGCATATCCATGTGGTTTTGATGCAAAATTAATTGCAGCAATGGTCGACTTGCGGTACGGGCAGACTCTGATTGTGGAGCAAGAGACCATAATTTTTTATTGATACGCTTTGCTTCTTTTAAGAGGGACGAGCAAAGCCGCACTAAACACAGCAATAATACGGACATATAAGGGCCTGTGATAACCTTACATGTCCTCCGGGGCTATATGTTTGGGGGTTGAAGGATTCATTCAAAAAGAGTTCTCAAAGGGGTTCCTACGTATCTCTGGAAGTCCTTGGGACTGTTGAGAAGGTGCGTGAGTGCACGGACAATGGTAGGCGGTCTGCAAAAGGTTTAATATAAAATAAAATACTAGCGATCAATTTCCATTATTATGAAAGTTAAAACAAATTAATCATGACTTTTACGAGTTAGGAAGAATTTTAAGGTAAAAATTAAAGTTTTTTAGAGTAAAATATTATAGATAGGTACACAAAGAATAAAAGTATTGGCAAGCGACGGAGGGTGGAAGTCAGGTGAATCCCTTATGCGCCTGTCTATTAAGGTGATTTTTTCTCTTAGAATTTTAAAACTTACTTATCTGGAAAAGATGTTCTATGTGGTAGGTTCTAATTCTCATATTAAGAATTATTTTTTTACTTTTTAGTTCGAATCAGTGTAAAAGCGTGTTCTTTAGTTTTTTTTTAAACTATAATTTATTTTTATGATAAAACATCTAAGTAATTTTTAGTTAAAATAAAACACATACTTTAATACTTTTCAACATTTATTGAGATGAGATAGTGTATACTAAATAGTTACAAAAAAATCATCAGATACATAAAACGTATTCATTAATGCTAAACTGCAAGATAAAAGCGTAAAGCCCTCATGTAGCTGAATTGCGCGGCCTTAACATTCACTCAGCTTGGATCGGACTGATTCGACGGGGCGGGGACAAAAAGTTAGGGTTATGATACGTTGCAACATTGTACTATTCACTACTCAGAACTCACTTATCAATAATCACCGCTTTTGGTTGTCTATATTGTGGAAAAATAATTTGATTTTGAATCTAAAAGTCTCCAACCAAAATTAAGTCCTTCGGCAATATTAAATTTTGAAATAATTTTCTTAATTATTTTTCTGTTCTCCATACCATTTTCTACATAGATATGTTCCGATCAATACAGTCGACTCTCGCTATATAATTCAAACCTTTGATAATACGAATCTCTCTCTAATTCGAATTATATGCTCAGTCCCTTTAAAAACTCTTGATATTTCAAATTAAAACAATACGTTTTGGTACACTCTGTGGCTGACCAGACTACAATATGCTATAAATCGAAGTTATCTTATAAAACTCTCGACAATTCAAACACTCACTATCATGTAGAATCCGGTAGGAAACAAGTTGGAGCTTACAAGTTTTGTGTTGTATTGTCTCTGCGTGTCTCCACCGTAACGTAGCCCCTTTGATGATCATATGTCTGCTACCCCTTCTAAGTGTTTTCCAGTTCCTCAAGCTAAAAGATACTTTATAAGTTTCCTTCTTCAAATGGATGATAGACTTACAGCACCTGTTGTCAGCCGTTTATATCTTTTGTTTAACATGTGGCCTTACTACACACGTGTTCAGAAAGGATGGTCCGCTATTATGAAGAAGAGATGCGTGTATTTTGCGTCGGACTGACAGGACGATTCTCGGCTCATCAGTGGGACTTATAGCATGTGGCACCAAACAGGGTATGGGTTGGACTAGACAACGTCTTTTTAAGATCAGTGGTGTTGGAGACAGTATCTGAGGGAACCGAGTGCGAAACAGTTTTATTTCAAATGAGGAATGGACGCGATTTGGACTGACGTGAGGGAGAAGAAATATTGCATCGCGAAAGGTACCCACAGAAAAACGCACCGACCGCCGGATGCTTGCAAATTAGCATTACAATTTGTGTGAATATGGATCACTGTGACATAATAGGCATTGTGAGGGTGGGCCACGAGTGATTCGAACTCCCAACGTGGTACTGGGATTCCTTCGAACGGTATTTAACATATTTTGTTCCATGCATGGAACGAAGTGTATGGGATACCGCTGTCCATTGAAATGCAATGCCCGCCTTCACTAGGCCTATTACCTCGTTATGATACATATTCCCACAACGAAATGCAGATTACCTAGATAATCTGCAGATTAACTAATTTGCTCCGTTAAAGTGCGAAACCAAGAGTTTTTCGCATTTTAACAAGGTAGTCATCAAATTAGTGCTTTCCGTATCGTCGAGTCCTAAAATTTGTTTTTCTCATTTAATTTCTTATAGGAATTTTGATTGAGCATTGTGAATCATCCCAGATTCATTTATAATAAACATTTAGAAACAAAGTGGCAGAGACAGTGAATGTATTTGATCCTTGAATTAGTAATTTAGAAATTTTTTCCAACCATTAAGGGGGTTCACCCATGTGACGGTCTGTTTTTTAATCATTTTTTGAGAATTTTTTTTCACGACCAGTAAAAAGATAGAGCTTTATCATTTATTTATATGTATTTTAAGAGTATGTATAAATGTTTAGCCGAAAATATCCAATAGAACGAGAGTTATAGCGCTCGAATACACCTGCCTGGAAAAAATGGACACTCTCTTCCTCCACGATTCCGGCTGATTGCCTTATTTGAAATTTTAAAAAAATTAACAATGTTTTTTTTAACCTATAAGCTTAAATTAACAGAATGAACTACACTCAATTGAAAATATCAAAAATTGGATTTTTGGTATACCTCTGAAGAAAAAGTTTCGAATTTTATGGGGGTTTTTGTTATGTTTTTGTTATGAAAAATAGAAATATATTAAATTTTGGAATGATCGTAATCCACTTGATGCGTATATATGTGCTGAGTCTACCCTATAAATTTTTTGAAGTTATTCGGTCAAACCGTTCTACAGATATGATGGAGGAAAGTTTGAAAGACACAGTTTTAAGAAAAACTCGTTTAAAGTTTCAAGTTCGATTAAAACAATGACACAATCTTAACTTACCCTCAATCAACGAATGCCTCATGGCGAAGACTAAAACAAGTTCGACGAAATATTCAATAACTATAGATATTTCTTTTTAAACCTCTACAAACTTGTCTATACTTGTATGAACGTATATTTGCATAGAAGGGTCAATAGAAACAAGCCGACTGTATACAACAGGTGCTTCAACTCAGCGCTCCGAACAGCTGCTCTTCTAACACTTGCTTCTTTATAACGACTTCGAATTTCAAAATATCACGTTACCACCATGTTCTAGACATGTTAAAAAAGCAATTTGAGGGGGGAAATGTTTTTTTTATTTTTTGAATCCATCACATGGATGAACCCTACCATCATTTTTATATTAATTACTTACCCAATTTCCTACTGGTCACATGGTAACTTCAAAAGCTACTTTAATAAATTTAATTTAGTTTCGTCACCTTCCTGTGATTGTAATATTGATGGCGAAGAAAATGCAGAACATGTGCTCTTTCTGCGTTTCAAGTATGCCTGAGAGTGAAAGATCATAAGATTGGCTTTCAAGGGACTTTATATAAATTGGCCTCCGAATTTTCACCAACTTCTTTCCCCCAGAAATGTTTTTAAAAAGTTCTGTGAATTTGTTGTAAAAATTTGTAATCCTTCATAACCTCAATTTTTTCCCTTCTTTCCTTTGTAATTTGTGTTTGATACTTATTTCTGTGACCCTCGTTGGATACTTTGTAGTGCACGGGGATTTTATAATTGATTTTAATTATAAAAAAAAGAATTAGTAATTTACAATAAATTTAGTTACGACTACCAGTATCTTCTGGAAACAAATTAAATGTTTAAAGTTCCAATATTACAAAGTACAGCTAGCAGTCATAAGCATGATAAAAGAAATTATAGCTCATGAAATCACATGCCCGACTAAGACCCTAAGCCAGCAATTCTTAAAGTTTAAATCACTATGCCCCCCATCCTTTATGTATTAGCCTGACATTTCAGATCCCCAAGATTTTGAGCACCCCTGCTTCCCCCTACTACTTATATACACTTTTTTTAGCACTACTTTTTTTTTTTTGAAACAGTATATAAACATTTAAATAAAAATATTACACAATACAAAATTCAAGTAAATAAATAATGTACCTCTAATTTTTGTTTTCTAGGTTGTATTAACGTGATTCCTTAGATATCGAAAAATAAATAAATAGAATTGTGTGTTAATTTCCTTAATTCCTATAATATTTTAAACAGTTTGATTTTTTGTATAGTAATTTTTCAATTTATTGATGATTAATTACACCAACTAATGTGCTGATTGTTAGATTATACCAACTTGATTCTTAAGATACTAAAAAATAAATAAACAATATATATATAATTTATAATAACTTTAATTTAAGCGTACTTAAATATTGCTGTTGTTGAACCAAAGATTTTATTTTCATTTTAATGAGTGCTTAGTAGGTAATATGAAGATTAACGAATATCTAGAAAGTAATTCGCAAATTACCTAGGTAATGTGAGAAATGAAAGAATTTTCCGCACTTAAACGGATCACCATAGTTAATGTACAGATTACCTAGTTAATCTGCAGATTAAATTATTTCTGCCCTTTTGCGATAACATATATATTAGCAAAGTTTTCATATTGTATATGTACTTTTCTTGCTAAATTACATGGCGAAAATATCGAAACGCATATATGTCGCTAAATATCCCGAAATTCCTATTATATATATTTTTCGTTTTTCTTTTATATGCGAGCGATAAATCAGCAGCTTCGATTGAACTATTCAAATATTTAAAACACACAAAAAAGTTAATAGATAAAAGGATAGTGAAGAATATTCTTTTCAAACTAAAAAGAAGAATCTTCTGCTGAAATAAATGTTCTAACTTTGATCCCCTTTTAAGGGAAAAAAGATAGTAACACGTCACTTTGAAATAAGATCACTTATTCCAAAAGCGATGCGCGTGACAGCAATAGTTTGCATCAAACAGTTTTTTTCGCACTGAAATAAGAATATCGTCAGGTTTTATTCATAATAGCATGATATGCCCCTCAGCTTTTCCCATTTTTGAGTTTTGAAATCGACCCTTCGATTAGAGGAAGAGGCGAATTCAGAATTGGATTTTTTCCGTTTCTTTGCACTTTTTTCTTCCACTTAAGTTTTCTGTCTCTTAGCATTTGTTCATTGTACCGTGTATAGGAGCATAAGCGTTTGGTAGAATAGTTTTATTATCATAATGCAGGCTTTTTCAGAAAATATGTCGATTTTCAGATATTTGTTTCTTTTGCGAATCAACACATCCCATACATTTTGATCCATTTTGACATTTTGAGTTAGGAATCACAATAAGATCTTTCTTGTGTGTTCTTTTTTTATAAAGTTATCAATAATATAATTGACTACGTTGATATTGTAAGAAGTATTCATTTTCCTGTACCAGTGAGAAATCTGAGAAATAATTCTACTATAATTATTCTAAACAGAAGTTTATCAGATACAATTATATTAATACACTCATGCCCAAAATTGAAACCTGTGAAAACTGATGAATTATTTACTGTGTTGCCACGAAATTTGTTTCAGAGACACATTACAATGTCAGAAAGAATACAGCAGCATAACAATATGGAAAATATTATAATTGTGAATAAGATTCAAGTCATATCAAAAAGTATGTAATCATGAATGAGAGATAAACTATTTAACTCGGTAAAAGCATTTCTAATATGGAGTATGTCTACTATTCACCGGTATACAAGACTCACACTGAGTTACCATACTGTTTATGAGGTATTAGTAATTATCAGTGGCAACAAAGCCTATTTTTCCAAAAGAGGGACTTTTTTTTTTAATTCCTAGGGGGTCCCAGGAAGGGAACTACGACAAGAAATGGCTTTTCCTAGACCATCCTAAACATATATTCAATAGAGTTAAGGTTCGGACATCTCGAGGATCAATCCATACGGCAAATATTCGTTCCTTCACGAAATTCATCAACAATATGAGTTTGTGGGGCCACAATCGTCCATAAAAATGTAATCCGTGCCCAAAGCACCCAAAAACACCTCACATAGGCTTCTAGGATCTCATCCCTATAGCGCTGTGAGTTGACAGTACGTGCATCGAAAATGTACAGTGGTATACGACAGCCCAACATCATGATACCGCACACAAGGATTCTTTTGCCACCAAATCTGTCGGTTCTTGCTACGAGTACATAGGAACAGTAAAAATGAGCTCCATTTTCCCTCCAGGTGGAGACTAGACGAGAATCACTTTGTCTGGTACATTTCAGTTCATCTCTGAAAAGAACACGCCCCTATTCTTGTGGTATCCACAACTGATGTTTTCAGCTTCGCAATAATCGGTCTTTCTTACTGGATCTAGTCAAAGAAACGCTCCAGGCTGGATGCCGCGAGAAAAAGTTAGTCTCTTCAAGAGAGCTGTAGACTGTTTGCCTGGAAGTTATTCTTCAAGGACATAGCAACAAGGTCACGAGCAATCTGAGGAGCCGTTGTCCGCCTAAGTCGTCTTGTGTTTAATACCGAGTAGTGATTCTGTGCCAATGTCAATGCTCTGTGGCGACTTTGGCCGACATTTTTGGTGACAGTACCACTTATTTGGAATTGATTTCATAACCGGAAGACTCTTTTCGGGCCACTTGTAACCATCGAGCCACCTCTGGTTGAGACTGGCCAGCTTCAAATCTGCCAATGGTTCTCCATCTTATGGAATCGTTTCATCTCGCTGCAAACAGATTAACTTGTTTGTTTTAATGCAGTATTCATAAAACTGGAGGCAAACTTCCCATATGCTTGAACAGTCTTAATCCAGTAGTTCTGCAAAATATTAACGCTAACCAGCAGCCTTTCCTAAATTGAAGATTGATATTGTACTACTCGTTCTTCAAACTATACAAATTCTATCAGTTTTACTGGAGGTATTTTAAAATTATAACGAAAAACATGTTTGTGAATTTAATTTTCGACATGATATAATTTCTTATTACATAAATTTTATATAACTTTTAACAGGTTTTCTGAAGAATTTGACATTTTTGATATGTGCTTTAATGGTTTAAAATGTAAAGTTTTACAGCTTTTGAACTTTGCATTAACTTTCATTCTCAATGTTTTTAATGTGTTGTTTTTTGTGTTGTATTTTTTATGTTTGTTTCCTTAATATGTATTTTTTAAACTGTTTATATCTCTTAAATTGTGTTTGATAAAATTATTTGGCTTTTGCTGTTTATTTTTCTGTCTAGGGCTCTGTCATTGGAGTTTTTTTCTGTAGTGTACATTTCTTTTAGATAAATAAACATGAGAAAAGCCACTCACTCCGCCCACAGCACTATATATCGGGAACTATTAACCAGACTCAAAACTTGGCAAGTATGTTTTTTTAGTAAAGTAGAGATCCACAAAGAACGGATTTTATGAAAATCAGCTCCCAAAGGTGAAGGGAGGGGGCTTTATAGAAAAAAAATTTCTATTTTTAAACTATTACACCAAAATATTTGAAATTTGGCAGCCTTGTCGCTTTTATTGAGAAGAGATCCGCTAATAACCGGTTTTCGAAGAGGTTTTTATAGATAAAAAAAATTTCAGTTATGAATTTCTAAGCCTACAGACTTGAAATTTGGCAGCCATATCGCTTATGTTGAATACAGATCCACTTTTAACGAATTTTATGGAATGAGTGAGTGACTGACTGAATGTGTGAGTTTATGGCCGCAAGAGCCAATTCTGGCTGCAATACGCCATCGATGGGGAAGAAAGGTTTGCGAAGGTGTTAAAGATAAAAATAAAAATTCTTTTTTTCAACTATTAAACATATAGGCAGGAAATTTGGCAGCCATGTCTCCTTTGTTGAGTAGAAAACCACTAAGAAAGGGTTTAAGAAAATCGGCTCCCAAGAAGAATTGCAGGGCCGTTATAGGTATAAAAAAATCCGTATTAAAACTATTAGTTTAACAAACTTGAAATTTTGTAGCCATCTTTCTTTTATTGAGTAGAGATCCTCTAAGAATCCGTTTTGTGGAAATAGTTTCCCACAGTGTGTGCTGTAATATATATTTTTATACTTTTGTTTAGTGGCATAACGGAGAATATTAGGGCCCCCTGCAAAGTCAGGTTTTGGGCCCCAAACCTAAATACGTACTTGGCGTCAGTAGGGCTTTGGACCCCCTAAAATCCTGCACCCCTCCCCCCTCCCCTCTGCGATTTGGGATTGTATGCTACGCCACTGCATTTATCTTATATTTGTAACGTGTGTTTAAATATGTTAACAAGAGTTTTTATCTTACTTGTTAAGATTCAGTATCATTGTCATCTCCCCCTACCCTATTTTTTTGTTAAAGTTTACGCGTTTTAATTGATTTTGTCATAACACTACTTAATTTTGGATCACTGTTTATTGCTCCTAAATATTTTTAACATTTCTTAATGAAAAGTTGTTAACTAATAAAATTACTTTAATATGCAATATGCCATAATTATTTGAATCATGTTCTGTTTAAAATGTTTACATTGGACTTCAGTTAGTAAACACTTTAAACAGAGCCTGTAAAATCAGTGTTTCTCAAACTGTGGGGCGTGCCCCCTTGGGGGGCATGATAACTCTTTGAGGGGGGGCGCTAGCATATTGAAAAGTACAAAACAAAATATTATTTAAAAAATATTAATTTACTAAAAGTAAACAAACAAAATACGTTTGGATGTAATAAAAAATAAAATACACATTTAAACAGATATATTACACTTATAAATCCATCAGTGCTACACAATGAATCTTATACTTAATTTAACAATACCAAGTTAAGAACACGTTTAATAATTACCAGTGCCCCATGGGATTGCCCCATATATAAAATTATATACAAAAATTACCTCTTATCTTGTTAATTTATACGGTTTATAATTAATCCCTTAACTGCCGATTAAAAGTTACGCGATTCGCTTTCCAATGCCAACCGTTTCCACGTAGGCGCAAGTATGTGATGTATTGGGGGTGGGGGTGGGGGAGAAATATAGAAGCAAATAATCTGAAATAAGTAAATCCTTCACAAACATTGTCAAAGTCCTTTTATTGCATTCCAAAGCCTTCGGAATAAGTTTATGGATAGCAGTGCACAGAAAAGATCGTACTTCAGAAAGACGTATATGTACGTCCCGGGAAATTAATGCCTTGACTGAGCGAGACGTTTATATACGCCGGTGCCACTTAACATATTTAAGTCGTGTCGTATTTTTTGCGTCAAAGTCTAGTTTTATTGAATTTAATATATTGTTATTGTTTGGGGGAGGGGGCGGGAAGAAAATTATGATGGAATATTGGATCGCGAATGTTGAAACTTTGAGAAGCACTGTGTAAAACAAAAGCCATTAATATTAGGTTTCAAACATAATACGTATCTGCTTGTAAAATGATGCCGTCATAAAGTGTATTGAGCACATTTATTCAAAGCATAGTAAGAGGATCTGTAACTATATAATAGAGTCGAGTAGCATGTTAGCGCGTTCTTAGACAACAGTCTGGAGTTGGATCGTGGATTCAAATACAGATTCCATCAAAACTTTCTTGTATGATAGCAAAGGTTAGATTATTTCTCACCTTCAAGTTCTCTTGCTTTTCTGTAAGGAATTTTGTATAAGATAGCAGCTGAGGTATCCTCACAATTATAAATGTGCAACGCTTTACTGCAGCGGTTCTTAAACTTCCGATCGCCGCGGCCCCTCTCTTTATGTATCAGTCTGACATCGTGGACCCCCAAGATTTTGAGCACCCCTCCCCGACTTAATTTTCTTAATCGAAATATACGCAGTGTTATTTTTCAATGGGGACAATTTAGTGATCTAGTCTAGAAAGGCACATCTTTCAATTTTTCATGAAACCTTTCAGAATCTGTTAAAGAGTGAAATCCTAACATTATATACATGAGGGACTCTTGGAACCCTCTAGGAAGAAGATGGAGACCCCCAGGGGTTCGCGGACCTCAGTTTAAGAGCTGCTGCTTTACTGTGTACTTACTGTTGCCAAAAAAGTAACTCAAATTAAAAATCCGTTGTTAATTGTTCAAATAAGAATGAAAGTAGCTGCAGAAATTTGTTGTTCCTTATTACATAAAATATATCATGTATCATATAAGTAATCATTACGATGCACAGAGTTAATCATTTGGAATAGCAAGTAAAAAACTAACTTAAACATATTTTTCGGGGAACAGAGAAAGATATTAACGAATAACTTTCAGTAAATCTAATCATGTCTTCTTAATAATAAATCAGGGAAGAAATTACGTATTATATTATTTTGTATTCTTAATAATCTCTTCTTTTTGGAATTCTTAATGGGCACATTTTCGCTTACTTAATTCATTTAATATAGAATCTTGATTACGAACACATCTTCAAGACCTAAAGCCACATGAGGCATAAAATACTCATTTTCCATTTCACAAAACGAGATCCAGAGAAACGACTCCCTAATTCTTAGGATTAATATATTGAAACATTTATTATTAAGATATGCGAATGAATAAGCAACTTTTCTCGAATTCTTTCTTAATGAATATTCCAAAGGGAAACCCAACACGCGGGAAATTTATTATTCTTTACTATTCTTTTTCCACTCCGTATTATCATATTATATTCCGCTCTTTTTTATTTAAATAATGCTAACCCTATATTTCATTAAGCCTTCCTGGAAGTTTTTATGTTAGTATAAATCAGTTTTCTGTCTGCTTTATTTTACAGAAGAAAGTTAATTATGTTGCCATGAAAGAAAAGGATATTATGATAGCAAGAAGTAATAACAAACGCATTCCAAATCAGTGTAGAGTTTTTGAACAAAATAAATTCTTATTCGAATAAAAAATGGAAGAGATTAAAAAAGCTTGTAGCATTATTTATTCAGGACGCTATTTAAGAGTTTTTCTAATTTATTATTTTTTTTATTGTGCACCATTTTAATCATTAAATAATAGATTAGAATAACACATGTTCAAATTTTTTTCCCTTTTTTAACAAACTTCTTAGTACGCTCCAGTATTAAGCTAAAAAGCTTTCTTGGATTTTGAGCATAATAGAAAAATAATTTGATAAACAGAAGAAAGGTTTGGAATAGTAAGCCATTTTGTCTATTCTTCAAATATATAAGATGACGATATTTAATTCATCTCTGATCATCTTCCTAATTAGAAACTTCGACAATTTTTTAAGGCCAAATGCATGTCTTCGTACAGATTAGTTATTCTTAAAGGACGTTGAAAATATTACGTTTTTTTCTTTAATAAACTGATATTACTAAAACTAAACATTACCTAAAAATTCTAATTACTATGAAATCAAATCAAGCATATAGATGCATAGGACATAAAACATTATCAGACATAAAAAATCATTACACATATTATTTTAAATGAAATTTGATTTACAGGGAGGGAAAAAAATTAAGAATTCATTTATATATTCCTTATTTTAATCTCGAGATGGAAACATCAAAATGAGCATTAAAAAAACTTATATTCCAGAGAAAATTCTCTTACAGGAAAAATAACATTCAAAAACTTCAAAGCAGGAATATAATACTCTTCGATTAATGCAACCGACTTACTTAAAAAATCCTTTTAACTTATATAGTTTATTTTGCTTTTAACTCATACTATTATTTGTGCTTATATACATGCTTAAAACAATTAAATGATATTGTAAACCTTACATAAAACAACAGTAAACACATTTTTTCCAGAAAAGAGAAAAAAGTATATTATAAACGCTAATTTTCTCATTTTCAAAATTTGGAGCATTAAAATTTTGAATTTGTCAAAAAGACGATTTAATGGCATCGAATGAAATTTGGCTTTCAACTTAATGAAAGACAAAGCAGAAACGAATGATCTACATTCAGTAAAGGCATTATCTAATGAGTACGATGTCTAAACGAAGTCCGAATTAGAAGCTTGGTTGGTTAAGGGGGGGGGGGGGCAAACACAAGCCGAAGACCAAGACAAGGTCGTAGATGTGCCACAACGTTCAATGAAGATCGATATTGAACACTAACGGCTCAGAAGCACCAAAATATGAATGCCAATCTTCTTCAACAACACCTTCCTTCGGCTATTTTTGGCATCACAGTTTCGACACAAACTGTCCGAAACTGGCTCCACTCAGAAGGCCCCTATACTCGCCTATCAGTGTTACGTGTTACATCAATACCAAGGTACTATTGCACCAGCAGGGAGTAGGCAACAGTGCATATGAATAGGAGAAGAAATGAATGACGCAATATTCTTTTTTCTGACGAGTCAAGTTTTTCTGTTCATCCTGATAATAGCCGTATATTCTCTCATCGGGATGGAATGTGGCACCAGAAACAATCCTACGTTCGAGGACGGAAGTGTCATATTTTACGATAGGGAATTGATGGTCTATGCTGTCATATCCGTTGATATGCGCACCTATCTCCACATCATTTGAAATGGTGCTAAGACCGCTCATCGAAATAAGAATGAGATCCTTAGATCTATTGTAATCCCATCGCTACAGCAATCGGTGATGATTTCATGTTAAGGTATCCGACTACTTGTGAAATTTTTTTTAAGAAAAAAAGGTGAATACCGATTGAAATTGTTTTAATCATAAAAAGCACTAAGATATCCGACTAATTGCGACAACTTTAAAAAAAAATGGAAATATGGGGACTTTTTTTGTTGGTTTTAGATTTTTTTTTTAGTACATTTGAGAAAAATATGCTACAATTAAGAATAGAAAAAGAAATTATTATTACTAAAATGGGAAAAAATAGGTACAAATTTGTGACGGAACTATAAGGTTCCAGCCACTAACCCATTGGGAATTCCTTTTGGGCCACCCTTTTTTTAACCAACTTTCTCCTAGGACAGGAAGCGGGATTATGCAAATTAAGTTTAATATATATATTCTGTATTCGCGAGTTTGAGAGTTAATGAAGTGAGAATAGATTGAATGTGAAGTGAAGAGATGAGGAGCGTATTAAAAACCTGCAGTGAGCCGTACATTGGATGCACAACACGTACATCTCTAGTTCGATTCGATTCGATTGTAATTTGAAAGAAAATCGGTTTATTTTTGACATCTTACGTCAAACGGTCGTGCCCATCGTCGAGGTCTGACAAAAGACATCTTCCAACAAGGTAATGCAAGATCATATGTTGCACGTCGTATTCTAACCCTCCTCGATACACAGGTTATTCGGTGATTGCCCTGGTTTGCATGGTGACTTGATATGTCCCGCATTGAAAATATCTGGTCAGGGGTTGCTGAGAGACTGGCTCACCCCTCTCCAGCTAATACGGTTGATGAAGTGTGGCATAGACTTGGAGCTAAGTGGAATACATGACCTGTTTCTGTCATAAAAGCCCAGTTCATGCTTAACGTTCTAAGGGCCATTTTAATTTCTGGAAGGGGCAGCTGTTTCTACTAATTTTACGTGTATGTAATACTACTTGAAAGCGTAATCATTTTTTTTCATGCAATTGTTATATATTTTTTTTTTTTTTTTTTTTTTTTTTTTTTTTTTTTTTTTTTTTTTTTTTTTCTGTTTTATGTAATACTACATCTTGAAAGCAGTCGTCAATATTTTTCACTTCTTTCAACATCAAAATAATATAAATTAAATTTAAGGTATCACTGTTCGACAATTTTTTAAAAAAGAGATATGGTATTTTTTTTTTTTAATTTGTTTAGCGATTTTAAGAAAAATGTTCTAAAATTAAGAAGAGAAAAAGAAACTATTATTACTAAAATGGGAAAAAATAGGTAAAAATCGACAAAAAATAGCATAAACGCAGCCCATTCTGCACCAAAGGTTTATGAACCAAATTTTCAAATTTTTCAATCTAATGTGTTGCTATATTATTCAATTTTGAAATGACCTTCAGGATAAGAGATATTTTCTTTTTTACAAAAACTAGAGCACTTTATCTCGGATACTGTATGAAAATGCTTAAAAAGACAGTGATTATATTCACATAAGGGACTGTAAATTTTGTAATAAAACAGTGATTGATAAATCTGAAAGTGTTAAAACACTTCTATTATTATAAAGAACTTACCGAAAAAATTTCTGTTAATTATGTTCAAAACTTTTTTAGTAATCGCTGACCCCGTTTGATTATTTTCAAAAATTCACATTTCGAGTAAAACGCGTTTTAAAGTTTGACATCTTGCTTAAAGTAATGGCATCTGCTTTTACTAAAACGCTTGTAGTTCTTGTTCTAGTAAACGGAAAATGATAAACTTCGTATTTTTATAAGGCTAATAATATGGCCCATTAAATAAAATCATAAAAAAATTTGTCAATTTTTGGCAAAATTCACTGTTTTAGGTAGTCGGATACCTTAAGTGTAATAGTTTTTGGAAAATATTTGCAAAAAATTTGTAATTCCTCGAAATGCCTCCTACGAGTATAGAAAAGTTTTAAAATAAATGTTATTTAAAGTATCCCACAGGTAATTAATCTTTACTTGAATAAACATTTGAATATGCATTTACTCTAAGTGATTAAAATTTATAAGTGCTTTTGAATTAGTCTCCGTGTTAAATTTACATAATCACCAAACTTTTCCCATAAGATTAATTGATTCAATGTGAAATGGAATAACATTACTGTCTTAAAGATCTGTGATTCAGTACTTTATCATGTTAGACCCTAACAAACTAACTCTTGAGAATTGAAATTACTTCCTACAGTGACGTCAGAACTCCTTTTAAGCATTTCTGCTTCTAGATTCTACTGCAATGAATGGCTTAGCTCCATAAATAAGTACATATATTAACAAATCAACAACGTCAAAATATGCTTCTAATGTAAGGTGATGTATGATTTAAGTTAGAAACTTTGTAATTACGGATTCCAAAAGGAAACAGAAGAAAATAGTAATGGAATTTTGAAAAAATAAAAAGAGGGATGAAGGGTTAGACATTTCACTGCATTTACTAGTTGCTAAAAAGACTGGAACTTAGTCCTCCAAAAATAAAATTACCAGTATCACCTTACTCTTAATACAGTGACTTAATTTATTTCTGTAATACTCTACAATTAGGGAAAAAATAATTTTTTTCTCTCGGCCATTATTTTTTCCCAGTATTTAATTCCTTGGCGTAAATGTCAGAGAACTTGTCACATTTTTTTCCCAAAGTAATTACCTCTGCAGAAGATTAATAATATGGACACATTAAAATGAGGCTAATATTACAAAGTTAAAAAATGAGTAACGGTTCTGTGGACTTTTTTTTGTTTAAAATATTATGAGATACTTAGAACGCACATACACACACACAGCCTGCGTCTAGATTCTTTTTAAAATCTGCTTAACATTACATTTTCATTGAATATTCCTTAAAATCAGCAACAGCAAGCTCTTCATTTTGTTTTGTTTTTTTTCTAAAAATGCTTAATTGTTAGTGGAATTTTAGATTTTAATAAGTTTTCAAATAAGTTTTCATAATTTTGAAAAATAATTATTCAAAAACTCTGTAAGGAAAACAAAAGAATATGCTCTTCACATGCCATTTTTAATCAAATACACTGTCGAGCCAAAAACACATTAAGAACAGCCTATTCAATAACGCATTGCACCACCTATTACCATGCAAAACAGCTGCAACTCGCCTTGATATGGAGATTCCATGAGTTCTTAGCAAATGCCTAGATGCAGGTTGCACCAAATATTCAAGCAGTGGTCTTGCATAGTCGAGATGTTCCGACAATGAAGTGTATGATCTCTGAGCTGCATTTCTATAAAATCCCAAATTTGCTACATAGAATTACGGGTGCAACTAATCCAAAACAAAATGAAAGCTGAGGACAATTTGGTCCTCAGCTTTCATTTTGTTCTGTACCGAAACTAAGAATCCATGAGAACGTCTCCCAAAGCATAATATCGCCAACATCAGGCTATGTATAATCATGAGAGCAACTATTTTGCCTGGAAGATGGCGCATCCTGACACTAGCATCGATGTAATGAAAGAGAAATCCTTATTCATATGACACGGTGACTCTTTTTCACATATCCATGGTCTAGTCTCGATGTGGTTAAATCATGGTTAACAAAGGTGTACGAATGGGACGTCTGCTGCGCAGTTCTATATTCAATAGTATTTGCTAAACTGCGTATTCTGAAACATTTGCACTTGGACCTGCATTAAAGTGGGCTGTCAGCTGAGCCATTTTTTGGAATCGATTTTGATTTGCCACGCTAGATAGTCTCTGACGTCCTTTTCCATTGATGCGCAGGTGTCCAAATACCTGGCGAATACAGCTGGTCTTGCTGTCATTTGTCCACTTTTCATGAATGTTAACAATGGCAAATCGTAAAAACCTTCCAATTATTCAGTTTTGTAAATACTCGTTCTTGTATTTTAGACCATTACAATCTGCCCTCTATCAAATTCAATTAGATCATCAACCTTTCACAACATTCCCAAAAGTAAATGCAAGATGGATTCATTACATTCTCTATCAGCAGTTATATATCATATTCACTTGATAAATTGCCCGAAATGTCATCCAGACGAAGTAATGTGTGGATGTTCATAATGTTTTGACTTGAGGATGTATACCTTCTTTACGCCTCTCACTTTCAATTCATCTGTTCTTTTCGCATTAGGATGTATTATTTCTTAAAGTATAAAAATCAGGTAATGTACATGTTTCCTAGTAATTTGCAGAGTAACAACGCCGATCAATTAAACAGCAGAAAATTTTGTTTCATGTCCCACTTTATCTAGTTAATGTGCACATTACATAGATAATGTTTTCATTGTCTATTAGACATTCGCTAAAGTCAAAACAAGATCTTTGCTCAAACTTTGTTTCCCTTAAATTAACACTCGGACAAGCAACTCAGTGATACCTAGGACTGCTAGATGAAAAATGTATACTCTTTTATTGCATGAAGCAAAAAGCAATTTCATATAATAATGAAACGATTTTGTGTAAATAAAATATTGCAATCAATAACAATTCTCACTATAAGGATTTATTTGTGGATCTTGGAAAACGAGTCATCTCGACCTAGACGATGAAAGTGTTAAACACATTTTCATGTACTTTAAATCTGTCAAGACTCCATGTTTCCACGCTCGTATGGTGAGTTAGTTTGGAGAGTGGGTGCCCATTTATGTTTTGTTCCGTCTCCTGAGCGAGGCCAAAAATTACGAAGTCTGTCACCAAAATTCTTCCTGTAGCTTGAGGGGCGACATTATTAAACCATTCATTAATTAATCTGCTTGGTTGTTTAGAAAGGCCACTACAGGAGAGTTATTGGCAACGGACTTCTAATTTTGAACCTCAGTCAAGTATCGAAGGCAACACTTAAGCTGGCGCCTCCCTTTACAAAATTCCATGCCATGCAAGTGAGAGAAATATTGCTGTATAAAGTAGAAGTGCAATCATTCACTGTAGCTCGGTCGTTAGAGCACTGGACAGAAAATCCGTCGATCGCTGGTTCGAATCCGAGCCAGTGTGGTTTCATCCAAAGACTGGAGTTTTAATATTAAAGTATTGTTTATTACTTCTCTGGAAAAACTATCTGATTCTAGAACTTTCTTCAGTGTATGTTAATTAGATGCAGAGGCCCCAGCGTGTGAGCGCGCATGCCTAGTTCTTTCTCGAATATTCTTCTAGCGTTATAAAAGCGGAATGCTTGTCCAGTCTGGAGATATGCTGCTAAAACCAATATTAAAATTCTAGATACTGTACAAAATTCTTACATACGCGTATGATTGTCAGAGTCACAAGATATATGCGTGATGACGACATACTGAATGCCTTAAAAATCAGCAGCTTTAAATCTCATATTCAGAAAATTGCAATTGACTTCTTTAATGCTCTCCCAGATACAAATAACGATAATATGCTTAACTTAATCCCATACGATTCCAATATAAATACCAAAAGACCGAGAAGAATACTTCTCGATTCTTACTACTCCCCCCCCCCTCCTTAATTGTTTTTATTCTCGCAATAATTTTTATTATTGCATCTCAGTAAATTCATTTACCATTTTTCCTTTTTAATTTCCTCATATTAAATTTTACCTACCCCACTGGGCAAGCACCTCCCACTTTCTCTATTCCCAGCCCCCAGGGCAGTCAATAGGAGTCTATGATCACGCTACCGCCGACCAATCAGAGAGCAAGCTCTAAGCTCTCACCCATGCCAAAAAAATTTCATCTCAACAGCAGCAAGATGAAGAATCATTGCCACGCCTCCAGGATGCCATCGTCTCAACCAATAGCCATGATTCCTGTTAAGCAGAAAGAAAAACCCACCATCGCCATGCCCAACATCAAAGTCAACCAGGATATGGGACTGAGGACTGTTTCACAGTCCAGATGCCCACATTACAACGCCCTTTCACTGTAGCTCGGTCGTTAGAGCACTGGACTGAAGATCCGTCGATCACTGGTTCGAATCCGAGCCAGTGTGTTTTCATCCAAAGACTGGTGTTTTAATTTTAAAGTATTGTTTATTATTTCTCTGGAGTCTGGTTGATTCTAGAATTTTCTTTAGTGCATGTTAATTAGATGCAGCAGGCCCCAGCGTGTGAGCGCGCATGCCCAGTTCTCTCTCGAATATTATTCTAGCGTTATAAAAGCGGAATCCCTCTAGTTGAAGGGAATTCTCTCTGTTCTAATAAATACATGTTAAATCTAACCTTGTGGTTATTTCAATTTTAGTGACAATATTTAGTTTCGATAGCAAACATACAACAATATATGAATAATTTGATCATTCCCAGGCTTATAAACTCGTCTCGCGTCATTCTAAAATGCATTGATTAAATATTGAGTTAGACACTTTTTTAGAAAAAGAATGTTACGTCAATCGTTATAAGACTTCGTTAGGTAATTTAAAGCATTGTTACCCATAATAATAAGAAGAGGATTTAAACTTACCATTTATACAAAAAGTATATAAAACTTTTTTATTTAATATTTATAAGGTTAATGAATTTAATAATATATTTTTATAATAAAAAGACTATATAAACAAACGTAAATGTGTATTGTTGTGATGATTTCTTGGATGAGTGGTCTTAATCATTTTTTAAATTACTCAAAATGTTCGAAAATACAAGTTTTTAAAAATATATAAATCTTAAGGGGGTTCACCCATGTGATGGGTTCAAAAAATCAAAAAAACATTTCCATAAATTGCTTTTTTAACATGTCTAGAATACAGTAGTAAAGTGATTTTTTTTAAATTCGAAGTCGTTATAAAGAAGCAAGTGTTAGAAGAGTAGATGTTTGAAGTATTAAGTTGACAATCGAAGGTTAGGCCTATTGTGTACAGTCGGCTCGATACCATTGATCCTTCTATACAAATATACGTTCATACGAGAACAGACAAGTTTGTAGAGGCTTAAAAGCAAATATCTACAGTTATTGAAAATTTGTCGAACTTGTTTTAGTCTTCGCCACCAAGCATCGCCGATCGAGGATAAGTCAAGATTTTCATTGTTTTAATCGTAATTGAAACTTTAAACGCGTTTTTCTCAAACTTTCCTCCATCTTCTTCCATATCTCAAAAACGGTTCAACCGAATAATTTCAAATTCATTGAGTAGACTCAGCACATATATACAAACCAAATGCACTACGATCATTCCAAAATTCAAAATATTTCTATTTTTTATAACAAAAACATAACAAAAAAAACCCATGAAATTCGAAATTTTTTCTTCAGATGTCTACCAAAAATTTAATTTTTGATATTTTCAATTGAGTGTAGTCCATTCTGTGCATTTAAGTGTAGATTAAAACGCTATTATTATTTTTTTCAGATAAGCCAATCAGCTGGAATCGTGGAGGAAGTGAGCGTCCATTTTTTCGATGTGGGTTTGTTTAGAGAGCTATAACTCACGTTCTATTGGATATTTTTCGCTAAATATTTATATACATACTCTTAAGATACATATAAATAAATGATAAAAAAAACTTAAATTTTTCTCTTTTAACTGGTCACCAAAAAAAATTCTCTAAAAATGCTTAAAAAACAGGCAGTGACATGGGTGAACCCCCTTAGATTTCCTCCTATGTCATTCGTTTGGGAATTTTTCTGTGGTATTTTCCTACTGCCTAGAACGAAAATTTGGAATTTTAGAGAAAGCAATATTTTGATTTCTTTAAAACTTCGATTAAAATTGTGTTCATTGCTATTTCTTTTTTTTTATTGTGCTTATAAATAATGTTGCTATGTAGTATGATTCAGACAAAGATAATCTTGAAAAATACACATGATTTATGATTAGGACTGGATTTTTCAAGTGTCAGAAATAAATTATATTAAAAACAATAAAACATTTAAATCATATATTCAAGTATTTTAACTATAAGGAAACACAACAAAATAAAAATCTTATTGTCATACTCAAACATTGCTTGAAAAGATATCAAAAAATCAAATATATGTTCAAAACAGTAAATTTATTCAAAATTATTGCACACCAAAATACAGATTTGAGAGTTCGAAAAATATGGTCACATTTTGAAACATATCTTGTAAACAAAATATTTATCTTCTTAGCAAAAATATTTTTTTAAAAAAAGTTTATGTGATAAAAATTAGAAACAAACAAAACTTTTAAAAAATATATATAAAAATATAGCAAAAATATATAACGAGAATTATAAAACTTCCATGCAGGTTTTAAAAAGAGGGGGAAAGCATTAGATACAGGATTAAAAAAACGAAGATGATTGACAAGAAAGCTTTTCGTTGATGCTTCTAGAACGCCTTAAAATGAATTTAACTTCACTCTACAGTTCGCTGTCATTTCTCATTTTGAAAAATTGAACTCACAAAATGGGATCTTCGGGTGGGGGAGCATCAACAATTTTCTGAAAAAAAAGTGAAAGTTGTGCCAAAATTTCTTTTAAATGGTGCATTAGATGCGATAAATGTATAAAACTCAATGTAGTGTTTGTGACAAAGTGTTCTTACATTTTCAGTACTGATTAGTAGACACACACACTGAGTTATATATTTAAAGTACAATTTATAAAATATATACAATTTGAATTCCATAATTCATATTCTTAATGAGTAATATAAGTTTAGAACGTTTAATATGTTGTGGAATTTTAAAATGGAATTCTAATCAAATTCAGTTTTACCCAGTCAATGGTTACAATAAGATCCGAACTAACTGCATTGCGAGTTTTAAAATTAAATGTATATAAACTTTTCGTTATAGAACATTAATAATCAACTTAAATGTAAAAAATATATTCTGAAACATTTAACATTCTAAGCATTTTAATACCTATTTCTATTCATCTCTAATGGAATATTATATTGTTTTTTACTGCTTACTTTGATATATTTACTTGTAACGCTTTAAATTGTATTGATACTGATTTCATCTAACCAAACGATATTTTGTATTCAGATTGTGACAGAATGTTACAATAGTTGTTTGTATTCAGAAAGTAAAGTTCGAAGTCTCTTTGACGTTTTAAAAATAAAAAAATGAGATTTTGAATCAACTTTTTACCAATTAAAATACATAACTTATTGTCGTTTCTCCAGGTTAAAAATATAGAACATACATGAGAAAAAAATTTCGTTACTATCAGGACCTTAAATAAGTTATCACTGCTTTTTTTAGACCAATTAAATACTTTATTTAAAATGTAACTTAAAAAACATTTCAGTAAAAGTATTGCCTATTACTTAGGGTTTGCAATCCCGTGTCATATTTTCAATCCCGAGATTTTGGGATTACATTATCCAAATCCCGGAATCCCGGGATTAGGATAGAGCTATTTATTAAAAATACTTACATATTAGTATAGTTGAAATTGCATAAGAAAAATGAAATTGTAATTAAAAATTGATTTAATATTATTTTAATGAAACAAATAAAAAAAATAATTCATCATAAAAAAAAACAAATAAAAATAGTACATAATTAAATTTTATTAAAAAAACATTTCTTCATTTCTTGTGTTTCTATAAATAAGCTTATAAAAACACAGCTCCTCCAGCGTTGAAACGGCTTCTTATTTTTGTTACAAATTGTCCTGCCGATGAAAATGCACGTTCGGATTCTTTACTAGTAGGTATTATCGTCATTAAATAGGAGTATGTTCTTTTCAGGTAGTCACCACGTCTCCCTCCATTTTCAAAAAGAGAGGAATTTCTTTTTGAATTTTTGATGACAGTGTCTAAATTCTAATAGACTGAATTGGTGCATATACCTCTTTGATAGCTTCATTTAGTTCTGCTACACAAAATGGTTTTTGTATATAAATTGATCCAGTTATTGAATCAGAATGGGAATCAATTTCAAGTGTTACCTCATTTGAAATTGAAGATCGAGTTGCATGAGCTGTTAGTAATGCAATGGGATTTTAAGTGTCTCAATTTTTCGAAGCAGGTCCACTATTAATAAACGGCATTTAATTGAAGAAGGAGCTGGAACAAAAATCTATTCTTAAGATGTTGCTTATATTATTGTGTAAACATTGCAGTAAGCCACTTAGATCTGTGCGACATTGTCCCATACGAGAAATGAGAGCTGTGCATATATATACCTATAGCACACTTATAATTGCACACACAAAAATTCTACGTACATATTTCATAAAAAAATATATAATTTTTTGAAAAATTAAATTGTTAGAAAATGTTTATGCGAAAAAAATTTTAAAATATAATTTAGACAAAAATTAAATCCCGGGATTTCGGAATTGGAAAATAAAACCAGGATCCCGGAGTTTCGGAATTCCGGGGATGAAAATCCTACTAGATATCTTCCAAAAATTCTAATTGCCTCTGTCCAAGTTAGCTGACACCGGTCATTCTGAGAATGGGAAAAATGTCCGTTTTTTGACCCCACTTGCGATGGAGAGAAAGTTACAGAAGAAAATAAGAAAAAACAAACATCAAATTTCACGGTTTAACATACACACCCGCCTCGAACCCTTCAAGGCTCAACACGTAAGAAAACTGACATTAAACATATACAGTACAAAAAAAGTAATTAAGATACATTAAATGTAATACCAGATTCACAATACTTTGAAAAAAAATTCAAAATATAATTTAGACAAAAATTAAGTCCCAGGATTAATTATTTCAATCCCGAGATTTGAAAAAATCACCGGAATCCCGGGCTGTAATCCTTACTATTACTAGACACCACTTTTTCTCATCTTCCTAGCAATAAATGAATTCTCTGTCGGAAAAACGATACGTCTTTCGAGGCTATCCAAAAATTCAGCCACTTTTTGGTATCACAGTTTGGGTGTTGCTCACCCAGGTCTTTTGCCATCGAATGGAATAAGTGATAATCGATAAGGCCTATGTTAGATGAACATGGCGGTTGGGGTAGAACTTCCCATTTATGCATTTCCATGTAGGTTTTCACTGGTTTTGCAATATGTAGTAACAAACCATTTTGTCGTTTCTCCTCCCGTATTGCTTTTTTCCCCTTTAGGACTTGACTCAAAAGCATAGATTGAAGTCGATAACGATTTCCCATGATACTCTCATTCGGTTTGAGCATCTTATAATAAATTACACTCCGCTGATCTCACCAAATACAGACGGGAAGTTTTGAATCATGAATATTAAATTTTACGAACTATGTTGATGCATGGCTGAGCTTACCCCACGATTTTCTACGCTTTAGATTATACTACTGTATCTACTTTTCGTCACCAGTCATGATACGGTGTAAAGAACCTTACTTTTTCTGTCGTTGAAGCAGTAGTTCCCATCTGAGAGAAATCCGCTCGCGTCGTCTCTCGGCTTCAACTCATACGACACCCGATGTCCTTGATTCTGGATTATTCCTAAAGCTTTCAAAGGTTTCAAAACTGTTGATCCATTTGCTTGTAATGATTTTCTGAGTTGAGCTAGTGTCTGATATGTGTCTTGATCAAGCGATTCCTCTAATTCTATGTCTTCAAACTTTTCAAAATCAATATTTTTGAAAAAACCAGTCTCTACATGTCGTTTCCGACAGAGCATTGCCATCCTAAATCTCAACAAGAATCATGTGTACTTCAGCTGCAGATTTCTTTCGAAATAAATAATGCAATAAAATTCCTCTCAAATACATTTTATTTGGCAAAAAAACTACACATTTTTACAAAACTACACATTTTTATAAAACTACACAAAAAAAAAACAATGTTTACATACTAATATACTCTGAAATTCAAGTTTACCTTCAGTGTTTCCTGGTAGTGTCATTTATTAGAAAACAACCAGAACTTATTCAAGATCCTAATAAAATGATTTAATGTGCTTAAAGATTACATAGAAACACAGAACTAGAAATTATAATTCAACATATAAAAATTTTCATTGAATATTTTTTTCTGTGTTTTATGTGTGAATAATGGAACTTCTATTATATATGTTTCATTGGTTACACATCTTAAATGAGGGAAAATAAATAATAAATTAGTAATTCTGTTGAAAATATATTATTTATTTAGATATATTTTAATTGCATATTACAAACTTTAAATTTCAGATGGCAACGTAAGTAATAAAATTGTATTGCTATTTTTCACTTATTACTTTGAATTTTGCGAATGGCAACACGAGTTTTTCTGTTCAATTGTTTATGTGTAGAATAAATATTAGAATAAAGTTCTTTTTTTTTATCGGTGATCTTCAAAAAGATTTATTTCTTTCATTTCAAATTGCTAGCCACCGTAGAACGAGTTTTAATTAAAACTGTTTCGATTTAGAAGTGGAGGAAAAGTGATTTATAGTGTCCTTATAATATTTTTGAAAGCTAAGAACATATTAGTTTAGATTTTCTTCTTGAATCTTTAACAAATGCTTTATTAAACAGGTACATAGTATTCTCTGAGCTCAATGAAATATTTTAGAAACAAAAACTTGTTTCTTTGATGCAATTTCCAATGGAATAATTCATGAAACATCAACAAAAAGTTATTTTAATGCTACATTGCTCATAATTGAACGATATTTATCAGGTTGAATTAGAACATTCTAAAATGCTGTGAAGTAATATTAGAGGGAAAGAGAGTAGGGTAGAGTGGTACAATTAATCTTTACGGCGATGCATAAATATTTACGAGGAATCTCTAGATCCTAAGCAAGTTGTTAATAAATTATATAAGATAGCTATGACGTACGAATGTATAATCAGCATGTAATTGCGTCCTTTTCTTCAATGAAACACATAGGGGAACCTGGAGAAAATTCCAAGGGCCATAGATTATTTACCACTCTAGGTCAGAAAAGGTCTGGGAATTGCTATGACGATAAGTGTGAGTTATGCTGCCTTAACGCGTTCCGTTACATCAAAAAGTTGTATGTTGATTATTTATCAAATGCGTTTGTTAAGGCACTTTATTTCTATTTGTTATTTTATTGCAAGTTTCTTAAGGACCACACCTGAGAGAAAATACATGCAGAAAGATTAATATTTCTATCCCTAAATATTTTCTCTGTTAAATCCGTTAATTTGTTTTGTATAAATGTTCTAATTCTTTTATTCAGTGTGTGAACGAGTAGATGTGATTATATCAGAGTTGCGGTTTTTTCTTTCATCATAAAAATATAAGTTAATTTGAATTCTCTCTCTGTCTTCTCGCTGCCTCTCTTTTCTCTCTGTCTCTCTCTCTCTATCTATCTCTCGTCTCTTCTCTCTGTCTCTCTCTCTCTCTGCTTCTGTACTCTTTCTTCTCTCTGTCTCTGTACTCTAGCCAAAATTGGCTCTTGCGCCATAAAACCCAACATTCACTCACTTACTCACTGTCTCTGTACTCTCTTCTCTCTGCCTCTGTTCTCTCTCTCTCTCTCTCTCTTTTTTCTATCTCTCGTCTCTTTTTTCTTCTCTGTCTTCTCTTCTCTTTCTCTTCTTGTCTCTCTCTCTGTCTCTCTCTCTCTCTCTCTGTCTCTCTCTCTTGCCTCTCTTTCTCTTATCTCTGTCTCTCTAATTTTATCTCTCTATTTACCTCTTTTCTCCTCTATCTCTCGTCTCTTTCTCTATATCTGTCCCTCTACCTTGTAATACTTTAACTGTCTCACTAGAGAAATGCAAAGGAATCTTGGTGGGGGATGCGGTAATTTCAACTCAAAACCAGGAGACCTAGGCTATACGTGAACCGTTATTTCATTTGCCATGGTTCCCTTCCAAGTTATGTGAAGTCTTTTATGTTTATTTTGGTTTATTGAGTAAATACCTCTTTTGTTTTAAACGACAGTAGAATCAAAATGAAACTTTTAGGGAATCAGAATTTGAATTCGGATCACATTTGAATACTACTGTTGCAACGCCTGCCTAATGGAAAGAGGACTTTGTAACACTAAGCGAGTATCTCATCTAACAGTTAAGGACGAAATCTAAAAATATTTGTATGGGACGGTGGCTACGATTTTTAGCGCGTTTTTCACGTAGTGTAAAAAAAGCGCTATTAGGATGCAAAATTTCGTCTTCGTTCCATATTTTGTCGCGCCTTTTTCTCAGCCAATAAGCAACCGATTGACCTCGGGTTTTCGGCATTGGGTCGCATTTGTGCCCTAGATGAGCCGAATCATATTTAAATTTAATAATTTTTAAATTTTTTAAAATTTTTTTTTATTTTAAGTATAGTACACTACTTTCTGTTAGTAAAAAGTTCATTAGTTGCATTATTGTAAAATACAACATGTGAAAAACGCGCTAAAATTATTTGGCCATGCCAGTGATTGATATCTTGTTTTAAGCTTACATTTTTGTTAAATTGATTATAGTCCTTTATAATTCTTCTAGTGTTTTGTTTTTCAATGTGCGAGATATAATTGTCAATGTGTTGTTAAAAATAGAAAGAGGCAAAACAGTGTCATCATTTATTTGTTAGTCTACTAAAACAAAATCTAAAATGAATTAAGTCTGAACCCCCGATGATAGTTTTCGTGTCGTTTTCGTTTGCAATAATGATTCATACAAGCCTGTAAAATACATTTGAAATATTAACAACGATTTTCTTTTTAGTTCTCCCTCCATAAAGGAAGATAAATATTTTGACAAAAAACTAATAATTCATTTTTATTAATCTTTTTTCAATTCATCATTCCTTTAAAATTTACAAAATTTGAGCATTTTATCATTCCGTTTTGTCTGATTTCACAAAACAAGTGTTCTTTTTACTCTTAAAGAGTAATTGGCTACGTAACGGCTAATTTTTTGGGTATTTTTTGTTTAATCCTGGCGTTTATTAGTCTAGATCACCCAGAGCGCCAATTAGTCCGCATTAAGAAGGTTATGTTACATCAGGATGTGCTATAAAAGAGAGAGACAGGTAAATATTAAAATTTATTATGATGTGATTAAGGTGACAATCATCTTAGAGACGATTTAAACCATTAACGGACCATTTATTCCAAGAAAAGGTATATAAAAATATTTTTGTAATTGAGATTGATTGATAAAATTAATTTAAATTTTCTGACCATTTTTGAGGGGTAAGTATATTTACCACCACCCAATGGGGCTATTAAGGTAGTAGAGGTCTTATTGCTTCTTTTTTTTTTCTTTTCTTTTTTGTTATATATTTTTAAAACATCTTTTGTAAATACTACAAACTGAAAAAAGAATGCTGTATTATAACTTTTTTTATTCATATATGATAAATTACAATATTATTTTCCATCAAATTTTGGAAATCGGGGAGATACACATAATAGGACATTGCAATTTGCACACATATGTGTTCTCTTTTAATGCGCCTTAGCAGAGCACAAACGACAGCTCCTTTATGTATTCCCTAAAGTTGGAATATGGTAACCAACTTTATTAAATTCCACTTAATCTGGGATCATTTTTTATTGTCCAGGAAACGTCAGGGTTGTTCTTTTCGTTCCCGACTTGGAAATCCTGAAATTAATTGGCGTGCTAGCTAGCCGAAGGCGAAAACCTTGTTGATTTTGAGAGCCCCATATCTCTTCCGCACAATTTCCGCAAAATAAAGGAATTGACTGCCAGATCATTGAGGAAGTATAAGATTTAATGCCATCTTTTTCGGAGTTATCATCTAATTGCTGATTTTCAATATACTTGAAATTCTGGTGATATCAGTGTGTTCATAACCCAAAACATAAGAAAAATAAACAAAGGAATAAAGGGTAGCACACTGGGGGGAAAAATGACTTCAAGATATTGTCCTGTCTTAATCCTATTATTATGGGCAACAAGGTGTGTAAGGCTTTATAATTTTTATATTTAATTTTCCGAAATTAAATAGATGGCTGCACAGATGAAAAGTGGAAAAATAACTTAACACATAGACATATAAAAATTAATGCAATTGGTGCCTTAAAAAGGTTTAAAGTCAGCGACGTAACGTACATCCCCGCACCGAGTGGGGGCAGGATTCAAGGGGGGAGGGCCTAAAGCCTGACTGACGCTAAATAAGTTGTAAGATCCGGCTTGGGGCCCTAAACCTGAGCGGGGGGGGGGACTTAATATTCTCCTTTGCGCCACTGTTTAAAGGATCCTTTTATAAATGCGTCCGAAAGGCGTATTCACGAGAGTGATTAAAGATTTTTATTTTTTCAATAATTTATTTTTTGCTTTTGTATCCCATTTCGGTTAAAAAGCTTTCGTCCCTGTTGGTAGACATTGAACAGTTAACTTTTCGTTAATTTTTGCTGATATGTTATATATATAATAACATTTCAGCAAAAATCTTAAAAGGGGAGCCAGATTATATTAGAAGATTCATTGAAGTGACGACCTGGACAAAGATTAAGTGCCTTTGATCTAGGGGTTTTATTGTCTCATATGGGATCTGATACATTTTATTTGAGGCTATTCTTACGCACAAAAAAAATATGCAAAAATCTTTTTAGCATCAGTTATTACATCCCTTTTCACAACTTTCAACACTCATGCCCTATAAGTATGATTTTACGATAACATCAGCGGTCGGGTATATCAGGGAGAGTTCCTTGTTACAGCCTTGGGCTGCCGTCTGTGCAGATAACTAATTAATTAATGCTAACTAATTAAATAAACTGACTTAAACTATGATATTAATAAACTAAAATCTTAAATTTTAATTTGTTCTGTGAAAATCCCAATGGGTTTTCACAGAACAAATTAAAATTTGTCTCCTTTAAACAGGAAAGGGAAGAATGTATTTGTTAGTGTGTTATATTGTTCACAGCAAAACTACTTTATACAATTTAAAATTTATGTATGTCAAAAGTTTATTTTAAATTTTAGCATCTTGCCATCTCTTAATTATTTCGAAATCTTGCCAAGTAAATCTATTTCTGATGTGATCATCTTTTTTTTTCAAACACTTCAAAATTTTCTCAACTTTTGATTGAAAAAATACGAGGAAAGACTCATTTAGAGACTCTCTACTAACCCTTCATCATTATTATACAACAAAAAAATAACACATACCGCAAATTATATTTACATTCAGATCATCAAAAAACTATTATATCCTTTAAATCTATTTCTTCTATCTTTCATGTACTAGCGACTAGACAATAAATAAATAAGAAAAATTTATTTACATAATAAAAACTAATGCAGTATAATAAAAAGACTTTTCAAAAATATGTTGAGTAAATTTCAATTCTATACCAATAAATTGAAAAAAGTCTGGTAAAAAAAAGCACATGTATTACTTCTTTGCCCCTAAAATTCGCGAAAAAAATCTTTCTGGTAGTCCGCAGACTTCTAATGATATCATTAGGTTCAGCTGACATAAATAAATGCAGCTCATGTAATATGGATTCTGGAAAACAATCTGATGTTTACCGCATATTTTATATTATATAGTTCTGATCCGCTTTCGATTTTATTCAATGTGCAAAAGGAAACGGAAACTGAAAGAGTAAGATAATAAGCATCGAATTTCATAGCAAAAATAAAAAAACAGAAATATATTATTTATCGTCGATACCGCTCCCTTACAGATTCAATCAAAAATCCAGACATACCAAAAATAATTTTATCAGAGTTCATTTGAACTTTAATTTAGCAACTTTAACTTTTGAGGAGCAGAAAATGTACATATATTCAATTTCATACTGCAGTGTGTTTTAGAAATAAAATATCAGTTTGAAATACATGAAATGATAACAGCTCAGCAAAGTCGGTTACATTTTCTTAAATTTTTAATTTTAAAAAAAATCCAACTTTGTCTAATTTTGTGTTCTTCAACATGGCATCGGGATTATTTTGAGTGTTTAAGAATTCCAACAGTTTTGTAAATCCATATTAAATTGTGAGTGTAAATGTATGTGCTATTAATATGTATTATCTTAAAATTGTAATTTAAAGAATTTATATTTTATACGTGTAGTTATTTTGTTCTTCTTCGGCCTCCTTCTTACGAGTTATCCTTGAACTTATTTATCTTTTAGCTAATTTTAATTTCCGTTTCAAGATCTACTATTGACAATTATGTTCACTAGGATGAGTCATGGTTATATGGGGGAAAAAATTGGAACCTATCATGCGGAAAGATGTCCTGTGGTATAGAGCAGTGATAGCCAACCTATGACCCGCGGATCAGCCACTGACCCACGCAAGCTTTTTAACTGACCCACGATTGCTGGGCAACCACTTGTTTGTTTACGTGGGTTTATTTAGTTCTAACTTTTGTGGATTATTTTTATTCTATTTGAATTTTTCAAGCACTACATTGACACAAAATCAATTTAAATTCTGTCTATAACGTTTAGTTCGAGCATTACAGTTCCAAAGTTACGCAAATGACAACAAATGTATATGAAAATATGTAGTACTTGAAATAAAGCAAAAGTGCTTACAAAATATCAAATAAATTGTATAATTTAACTCACATTTTGTTTGATGGGGGAAAAAATCGACAAACCAAAGCAAATAACCATATTTAAAGCACTTTCTACGGATGAAATGCACTTTTTGTAAGGTTATGTTCAGTTATGTTTGTAGAAAAAGACTTCCATAGAACTTGTATCGTCCCCTCACTGTTTCACCTTGTGAGATGGCAATGGGAGTCATGCACACGTCTCTTATTCCCGATAATAGCAATTTTTGGCTCGCAATTTAAGGCGTTTGCACCAGTCAGTACAAGTGTTGAACGTACATTTCGAACGCATTTAAAAGTAATGTGTATTTGCATTATATATATATAGGTATGTTAATACAAAATTTTTCTTTTCGAATTATTGTATTCTAAATAAAAAAAATATTTTTAATTGTAGCCCTGTACTATGTCGGCGGTTACAAAATTAAAAACAAGCCGTACAAGTTCCTGACCATATCAAGCTGAATGGTTTGATAAATATGGAGGAATTGAAATGAATAAAAAGGTTATACGTATAATTTGTAATGAAAAAGTGACTGCACGAACATATAATGTAAAAAGACATTTTGAAACCTTGCATTCTGATCTCGGCATGTCGACAAATGAAGGGAAAAAACATGTTTTTATAAAAGAAAATAAGAGAGAATTTTTCTCAAAGCAGCGTTTAAAAAAAAATTTTGGTTCCAAAAAATAACATTACAGCTGCTAGTTTCCAAGTTGCCCATTGCATTGCTCGCAACAGAAAACCTCTTTCAGAAGAAAAATTTGTAAAAAAAAAAGCGTTTTTAAAATGTAGTTCTACATTGTTTGCTGATTTTAAAGAAAAATGTTTGATTGTAAAGCGTATAAATTAGTTTCCTATAAGTCGCAATATAATTAAATATCTAGTAAAATAATTGGAAAAAATATTTTTTCGCGCAAATACATAACGCCTTAAATTATGCAGAAATGTATTCAATTGCATTAGATGAGATTAATAATATAAATGTTTATGCACAATTTGTAGTTTTTGGTCGGTATAAGTTTGGAAATATAAAGAAAGAAGAGTTATGAAGCTAATAACGTTGAAAAGAAAGTGTACCAGCCTTCATATTTTTGCAGAATTTGATACTTCATTAAAAGAAATGGATGCTGACTTTCAGAGAATAGTTTATGTTTCTGTAATAACAGACGATGCACCTAGTATGGTAGGGGAAAACATTGGGTTTATTCAGCATCTTAAGCAAAATATCTCACATTCCCTGATTGAATTTCATTGCATAATACACCAGCAAGTTTTATTTGAGAAGCATGGTTTAAGAACATTTTCCATTGCACTGTCAGTTGTTATAGAAATAACCATCTTTATAAACTCAAGAGCTCTTTATAAAAGGCAATTTGTACAATTCTTAGAGAAATTGAATGTCAATACTCAGAGATTTTGACATACAACAACGTGCTGTGGCTTAGTTTCGCCCAAGTCCTTCATCGCTTTGTAACGTTATTAGAAGAAATTAAGATACTTTTAATTGAAAAAGACAACAGTATCGCGATGAGTTATCCAATATACATTAATCAACTGATTGTTTCTATGAAACATCATTTAAAATTTTAATGAACTGAATAAAAAACATGGATTAATTGTTTTAACAATGTTTCAAAATATTAAAATATTTATGACGAAACTTGACATCTTTACTAAGGATTTGGAAATGAAAATCATGAAATATTTTCCTCAACTACTGAAACATTTTCAAACAACAATAATTTTTGAAAACTCTGTTGACATTTAAGAATGTAATGTCAACAAAATAATGTTGACATTAAGATATGTAATTAATATGCTGGAAATAAAACAAAATTTTAAAGAGAGATTCAATCAATTTAACAGTTTGGAAAATAAATTTCACTTTATTTTATATCCATACAAAATAGAATTTTAAAGAATGGAGTTAACCGAATTTATGTGGTTAGGTATCGATAATTTAGAAATAGAATTAGTTGAACTTCGAAGCAGCGTAGTGTGGAAAATAAAATTTGAAGATTTGATTTCTGAATAAGAAGAAAAAATTGCGAGAAAATCGAAAGATAATATTGATTCCACAGTAAAAATTGAAAATATTATATTAAACGTATGGGATTTCTTATAAAATAATTTTATATCAATGAAAAAACTAGTTACCCTTAGTCAGTAAACTTCTATGACTATGAGGGACATTGCTACGGCAGCTTGGTGGAAAATTCAGTGTTTCTTGGATTATTAATCAGCAAAAGAATTTCGGGTCAGTGTCTCCTAAATGAAAGAATAAATGTGGACGCAAACGCAAGACCACGCCTCTAACAGACAAGTTTCTTGCACGAAATAGTACAATGCATCCTTACAAAACATGTAGAGATCTTCAGAGAAAATTATTAGCAATGGGTGTGAGCGTGGATTCATAGACAGTTCCACGAAGCCTTACAGAAGCTAGGAGATTTGCAAGAAAACCAATCGATAAACAGTTTTTAACACCTGTAAGGAAGAAAAAACGTTTGGATTGGGCCAGGAAATATCAATCCTCGCCTGCACAAAGATTGGAAGAAGGTTGTATTCAGCGGCGAAACACATTTTTTTGGTCAAGGGTTTCGACCAAAATTTGTCAAGTGAAGTGGTGGAGAACCACTTATTCAAACCGTTAAGCACCCTCAGAAATAGATGTTTTCGGGTTATTTTATTTTATTTCTGGAGGGACCGGGCAGCTTATTAGCAGCTGAAGGGATGATGAACTCTAAACAATACATTTCTATAATAGAAAGTAAAATTGTGCATATATGATGCAAACGTTCGCTGGTGGTGTTGGTATCTTTCAACAAAATCTTGCTCAATACCATACTTCTAAGCTAAAACAACGAACTTTTTTCAAAAACAGAACATAACGGTTCTGCAATGGCCTGGTAATTCTCATGTAAATCCCATTAAAAATTTGTGAACCATTGTAAAGAGACGTGTGGGAGTAAAATGGACTGCCCAATAAAGAAAACAACGTTTGAGAATGTTTGGCTTCGTGATGACGAGATGAAAAATTTATGTTCTAATTTAGTGGAATCCATGCCAAAGGATTCCACTAATAGGATCTTATTAAAGCTAGAGGAGAACATATTTTGAATTATATTGCTATACCATACATGTAAGTTTAACTATACTAATTAAACAACATTTGTAAAAAATTTTGTGTTTGTCCCAATTAATTCGCACAGTACTGTACTGGAAAAAAAACTACCGCAAATCATGTCACCCAAATTTAATTTTTTTTAAATATACTTTTTAAAAGTATTTTCCGCAAAAATAATTGTAGTTTTGATGCAAAGAACCAACACATGTATTAAGAAATTGATTAATATCTATGGTGATGATTGAGATACATATTATGTATGGATAGTACAATGCGTATAACGTATTATAACATCGAATCGAATAACGTCGTCAATTGGCTCGATCTGCCACCAATAAAGGAATATCATTCCTACGCTCATTCAAACGCAATAATTTTGCTAGCGCATGCTCGAAAATTACTCTTCTTTTATATAGTTTGTACTTTTCTCTCATATGTTCAAGCACAATAACCGATCGAAGATAATATTATTTTAATTGTTTAATTCTTTCGTTTTATTCTTCTCATATTCTGTTGTGAAAAATTATCAAAATTGGGAACTTATTGCCTTTGAAAGTGAAAGCAGTGAAGTATTACCAAAATATGGTCTAATCCGTATGGACTCGAAAGACTATGGAGCTTAGCGAAATAAGAAACGTAACGGAACTGCAAGACAACATATCGATTCGTACTTATTCGTATTCATGGGGTAATGTCTATGTAAGTAAAACTCTTTTGCTACGATTTGAGCGCAACTACTGTGTTCTGGTCATCTAAATATTGTAGTCATTAGATCTTTCGTTTATTTCAAGTGTGCACACGTTTTTTTTTTTTAAATGTAATATTTAATTCTTCTAAATCTACGCTATTTTTTTTTGTATTCTGCTATAGCCTTAGGCCTGATTAAAATCGCGCCAAACAGGCTGTAGAAGGAATACAGATTTCTACTAAATATTACTAAATTACTAATACTACTAAACTTGATGAAACAACTGCGAACTGTAGAATTACAACCCTTTAAAACGATTTAAAAGTGGAATAAGAAGAAATTCCCTTTATTTTCCAAGTAAAACGACGCAGAAAAGTAAAGAGGGAAATTGAATGTAAAGAATTTCAAAATTATTGTACAAAAAGAAATTAAAATAAGCAAAAGCAGTAAAAAAGTAAAAATAAATCATTTGAGGTAGAAAGAAGAATTAAATACTAAAAAAGCGACTTCATTATGGGAAGTGAAAAAAATTAGGAAATATTTATTAAAAATAAAACTGAAGAAATTAGCTATTTAATACCATTTAAAAAAGAATTCTGCATGACAGAGTTAGAATTCACCACACAATTTATTACTTTTCTGAGAAAAAGTTGTTGAGTCTTTACCAGATTTATCACATTTCCCACTGGGCGAAACCAGCAAAATCTTAACTAAGGTACGAAAAAAGAAATTTAATTAAAAAATTAAAATTGACCAAAAGAGTGAAGACTTGATTTTGGTTTTTTCTATCTCGAGTTTGGCATGCTACCTTAAAAGCTTGAAGAATGGAAATGACTTCTAATTGCACGGATTTAAATATTTTGTTCTTGTTTAATTAGATAAAGTTAACGGCATATACAACCTTCAATAGCTCAATTACTTTTATTTAAAAATATGTTGATGAAATAATAAAATATATCACACTACTGAGATGCATCAAAAGCTTTTTTTCATTTAAAACTGTATAAAAATAACTAAAAGCAAGTTTAAACACACAAATACTGTATGATAGCGAAACGATTATATCATTAAAGCCTTTCTGATTAAAAACGATAGCATCTGACGTTTTCATCATATTAATATAGCTATACCTTCTTAGAAACCGTCGTCACTTTGGAAGCTCACGTTTTTATTGTGTCCATTTGCTTTTAATTCGTCTTTGGAGACCATCCTCATTTAGGATGTTGACTCAAAGCTTTACCGTTTCCTTGGAGAGCATCCTCATTTACGATGCTGACTCATAGCTTTACCCTGTCTTTGGAGACCGCCCGCGTTTAGTATGCTGACGCATTGCATTACCCTGTCTTTGGTGAGCGCCCTCATTTAGGAAGCTGACTCGTAGCATAACCCTGTCTTGGAAATTGTCCTCGCTTGGGAAACTCACGTTTATATTGTATCCGTATACCTTTACCCTGTCTTTGGACACCCTCTTTCAGTACGGATACTGACGCACAGCTTTAATCTGTCTCAGGATGCTGGAACATAGCTTTATTTTTCTACAGACACCGTCTTCATTTAGAAAGCTGACGTACTACAAAGCATTATTCTGCTTTCACCCACCGTTTTTGCTTTAGAGAAGCTGACGTTTTTATTGCATTAAAATCACTTTACTTTTCTTTGAATATCGTTTGCGAATGAATTACTGAATTATTTTTTGTTCATCGTATTAATAAAAATATGTTCATATTATCTTTCAGTAAATAAATTGTTGAGATTCACAGCAGTAACGACGTTTGATAAAAAATATCTTAGCCTTAATGTTTTATAATTATCCATTTTTTAAATGTTAATTTTAAATCACTTTCAAATTATAATTTACCCCAATTATTTATTCCTTATTTATAACAAATGTATATCACGCCAAAATATTATCGTTAGGAAATATATGTAATAAAATTGCAACAATAATTTTTTCCCTTCAATTATAAAAGCATCTTAAGTATTTCTAAAAACAGACAAGTTATTAATCGCAATAAAAATTTCTTCATTTTTAACTCTTCCAAATAATTTGATAGAATATGTAATGTGATTGCATACAACATTAACAGAGCTAGACTTTTCTATTTTATTAAAAAAGGCATATCAGTGGACCTCAAAAGTGTTCGTACACTTGCAATTTCCTATAAAATTTAATGTTTTCGGCTAATAAAAATTAATATATATTGTGATTGTAATTTTTTTGTGATATCTGTAACTTGTTTTTAATAGAATGACATAATTATTTTTTTTAAAATGATATAACTATTATTTTTAAAAATTAATAATCAAATGAATAATCTTTTGAAAAATTACGCCACAGAAGTCTTCGTACACCTAACAAAATTCTCAACTTAGCTTTAAATATTGTATTTCATTCTTACTTTAGTACATAGTAGGATATATTTTAGTGTCCACAAAAACTTTTTAATGTTTTGGTATAGATTTAATCAGTTTTTCTGTAATTTTTGCATCAGTTTTCCTCCATGCTTCTGTTATTATTGTTTTTACTTCCCATTATGTGCTTATATGTCATATTTTCTTTTTTTTAAATCAAAAATTCTCACCAAATATGTTCTACTGGGTTAAATAAACTGATTGAGGAGGTTTTTTCAGATTTTTGGACAGTTATAGAGACACCAGTGGCGTACATTGAGAGCAAAGCGTTTGGCGTCATTATCCTGTTAAAAAATGAAGTAGTCTCCTACCTCCAAATTTTCGGCAGATAATTTAAAATTTCATTTTAAAATATTTAAATAGAGCTCATAATTCACATTACCATAAAAAAATCAAATTACCTAATTTTAAAGTCGATTTACACTCCCAAGCAATAACTTCTCCACCTCCATGCTTCAGCATGGAGGGGGAGGAATTCTTGTTCCACATAAATTCCTGGGATCAAATTCCTCATTTTTTCATTTACAAACTATTATACGCCCATCAGAACCAAAAATGTTTAATTTTCCGTCATCCCAATCAATTTGCTGTCAGTTTTGAATTTTCTGAAACTTAATCCCAAGAATCAAATTGAATCAATAAACCATGGAAATGGAAGTGCTCTTGCGTAGAGGTGTAAATCAGCCTCAAAATTAGGTAATTTGGTATTTTTTGATGGTATTGTAAATCATCAACTCTATTTAAATATTTTAGAGTAAAATTTAAAATTATCCGCCGGAAATTTGGATATAGGAGACTACTTCATTTTATTAACAGGATAATGATGCTGAGCGCTCTGCTCTCAATGTACGCCGCTGGTGTCTCTATAACTGTCCAAAATTCTGAAAAAAACCTCCTCAATCAGTTTATTTAGCCCAGTAGAACATATTTGGTGAGAATTTGATTTTAAAAAAAAGAAAACATGACATATAAACGCATAATGGGAAGTAAAAACAATAATAACAGAAGCATGGAGGAAAACCGATGCAGAAATTACAAAAAAAAGAACTGATTAAATCTGTACCAAAACATTTAAAAGTTATTGTGGACACTAAAATATATCCTACTAAATACTAAAGTAAGAAAGAAATACAATATTTAAAGCTAAGTTGAGATTTTTGTTAGGTGTACGAAGACTTTTGTGGCGTAATTTTTCAATAGCTTTACGATTAATTATTTTTAAAAATAATAGTTATATCATTTTTAAAAAAATAATTATGTCATTCTATTAAGAACAAGTTGCAGATATCACAAAAAAATTACAATTACAATATATTAATTTTTATTAGTCGAAAACATTACATTTTATAGGAAATTGCAAGTGTACGAACACTTTTGAGGTCTACTGTATATAAATATATATATGTGGGGCTATGGTACGGGGTTCTAGGGGTATTTAAATATTGACGACACTGCTTTTGACTAAGACTAACGTTTAATGTGGACATTTGCTACAGGACTACACACTACTACAGAGATATATGATTAATAACATTTAGAGAAATACTCTTCTTCTTCTATTCAACAATAGTTTCTCACACAGTCTCCCATTCAAATCACAATTATCATACCACGGTTCACAATGGTAACACACGTAGTTCAACGATGTTTATGGAATTCAGGTGAAGCACATGGGTGACCTTCGCGTCACACCACTTCTAGCATAGGATAGCTGGTACCTTCTCGGCCAGTACCCGGTTGTTGCCTTTCTTAGCAGCGTTGGTTCTCAGACCTCCTCGTCGAGACCTCTCGCTCGCTCATCTCCCTCTCGTTAGTTCGCTCGCTGGTGGCTCGCGTCGCCAGCACCCTCTAACGTGCGGTCTATGTGGAAATTCCCACACACACACACACATATATATATATATATATATATATATATATGTCAGAAAATATGCAAGGGAAGGTGGCACTTGGAGCCCGAATAATATTATTAGCGATATATATAGAGACTACACGGAGAAAAAAGAAATACTCAAAAATGACTACATGGACTTACTCAGTTTCAAATGAGTTTGTTTATATCAGATTTGAACGCATGCCTTTACAAATATGAGACATTACATGTACTCAAAATTTCAAAAAATGGTTAATTAACACTATCAAACAAATTAAAAAGATATTCAGGATTAAAAAAGTTTTTTTAATATACTGGCTACATATTTTAAAGATTGGGGTTCAACAACAAATTTAGTTCTCATAAATCTTCCGAACTATTTTTCGTTTCTACCACGCTACCCGCGGACGAACACATGAGTACTAGATTGTTTTGATTTTGTAAGGCTTTATAGGAATTTAGCGAAAAAATGTGATTATCTGCCTTTTTTTGGCGGATTACTTAAAAAAACAAATTTAAGAGGTATGTGGCTACGTTTGGAGCATTTTATTGAAACATAAATTTTCAACTAAAAAAACACTTTTTTCTTTAAAAAGGGTGTGCATAGAACTAGGAATTAAGGTTCAAGTGTAGTATAGATACTTGGCGATGTCAAATTTTTTTGGTGACCAAAATCGATCGCCAAGCTACTTCACTTAGCGATAAGTTTCCCGAAGCCAGAATGAATTCGTTATCTAACCAATAATATCTATATAAAAATCGAAAGGGCCCTCTCCCCTATACTACACTTGAGTCAGGAATTAAAATACAATTCCACAAAATTTTAAATTATTTTGGATAGATTGGGAATTTTTAGTTAAAAATTGCAGTTACAGTAAACCTTGTATTGAAAATTCTAATTAATATATTCAAATAATATTAAAACTGCACACAAATAACATCATTATCTGTGCCTAAAGCAATAAGATTTACATTATTTTTTTGAAATTGGTCAATTTTTAAAAAAAAAAGCATGTTTTTTCTCACAAATTGTATGTGCAATAAAATGCATAAATACATACACAGAGATTATAGTCTATAATACAAATAAAATAAAATAAAAGTTTTCTTAAAATGTTAATTCAATGTCTTAAAAAGAAATCCATTTGTGAACTTTACCGTGAAGCCAAAAAACATAGTTTCTCAGACAATGCTTTTAAAGATTTAAATACAATATGAAAAATGTTCTACTAGTTGTACATTTCTTAAACTCACCATATTTATAGCTCAAACTCTTTAGCTTCATGTTTAACTAATTTTCAACCCTTTTGCTGTTTTCTGGAGAGTTTTATAGATTATAAAAATTGTCGAGTTTAGTAAAATTTTCATGAAAAATTGCAATTAGGATCTTTTACACAAAATTCTAATGAATGTATTCAAATAATATTTATACAGTACATAAATAATGGAACATCTTTATATATTAGGAATTAAAAGATATGTATTACTTTTAAAAGTTTTTTAAATATACCAAATTTTATGCAAAAACTCGATTTTTTAAAAAAATTAATGATATTTTTTACATTTAAATGCAATGAAGTACATAAATACAGTGAACCCCAAAAGTGTTCGTACACTTGCAGTTTCCTATAAAATTTAATGATTTCGACTAATAAAAATTAATGTATAGAAATTGTAATTTTTTTATGATATCTGCAACTTGTTCTTAATGGAATGACATAATTATTTTTTTAAAAATAGCATAACTATTATTTTAAAAATTAATAATCAAAAAGCTCCTGAAAAATTACGCCACTAAAGTCTTAGAACACTTAACAAAAATCTCAACATAGCTTTAAATATTGTATTTCTTTCTTAATTTAGAACTTAGTAGGATATCTTTTAGTGTCCACAACAACTTTTGGACATCTTGATATAGATTTAATCAGTTTTTTGTAATTTCTGCATCGATTTACCTCCATGCTTCTGTGATTATTATTTTTACTTCCCATTATGTGTTTATGTCATGTTTTTTTATTTTAAATCTAGTTCTCCCCAAATATGCTCTGCTGGGCTAAATAAATTGATTGAGGAGGTGTTATCACAAAATTTTCGGGCAGTTATAAAGACACCAGCGGTGTACATTTAGAGCAGTACGCTTGGCTTCATTATCCTGTTAAAATATGAAGTCGTGTTCAATATCAAATTTTGGACAGACATTTTAAAATTCCTCTTTAAAATATTTGACTAGAGCTCATGATTCTCAATACCATCAAAAATTACCTAATTCTGTGGCTGATTTACGCCCCCATGCAAGAACACTTCCACTTCCTTGGTTCATTCATCCAACTAGATTCTTGTGACTTAAGTTTCAGAAAATTCAAAATTGACAGGAAAGTGATTGGGATGACAGAAAATTCAACATTTTTGGTTCTGATGGGCATATAATAGTTTTAAAGGAAAAAATGAGGCATTTAATCCAGTGAATTTATGTGGAACAAGAGCTCCTCCACCTCCATGCATCAACACAGAGGTGTTCTTGCGGGGGAGGGGGGATGTAAATAGGCTTCAGGAATTAGGTAATCTGGTATTTTTGATGGTATTGAGAATCATGAGCTCTATTTAAATATTTTAAAGAAAATTTTAAATTATCCTCTCAAAATTTGGATATTTCAGACGACTTCATTTTTTAACAGGATAATGAGGCCAAGCACTCTGCTCTCAATGTACACTGCTGGTGTCTCTATAACTGTACCCAAAAGTTTGAAAACACCTCTCAATCAATTTATTTAGCCCAGCAGAGCATATTTGGGGAGAACTAGATTTAAAATAAAAAGAAAACATGACATATAAACACATAATGGGAAGTAAAAACAATAATCACAGAAGCATGGAGGAAAATCAATGCAGAAATTACAAAAACTCAATAAATCTATATCAAGATGTCCAAAAGTTTGTTGTGGACACTAAAAGATATCCTACTAAGTTCTAAACTAAGAAAAAAATACAATATTTAAAGCTATGTTGAGATTTTTGTTAAGTGTTCTAAGACTTTAGTGGCGTAATTTTTCAGGAGCTTTTTGATTATGAATTTTTAAAAATAATAGTTATACAATTTTTAAAAAAAATAATTATGTCATTCCACCAAGACAAGTTACAGATATAAAAAAATTACAATTCCAAAAATATTAATTTTTATTAGTCGGAAACAATAAATTTTTATAGGAAATTGCAAGTGTACGAACACTTTTTGGGTTCACTGTATATACACAGAGATTAGATTTTGATTCATAACACAGATAGAACTAAATAAAACATGTTCTGAAATTTTAAATTCAATATCTTAAAAATATTTTGTGTAGGGATCAGCATCTGGTTTTTGTTAACTCCAATTCCAGTTTACTAATTATGCTATAACTTTGCTTCTAGATATCATAGAAACAAAATAGAGTGTTTTTGGAATCTTAAATGTATAGTCTTTAAAATAAAAACACAAAAGTAATTTTTGAAAATTTTCAACCAAAACTGCGAATTTTGGGTATTCACATATCTTAATGAAATTTACTTGATTCATAATAAGTCACATTGTTGATTTTTTGGGCACTTGCTTATAGGCAAATAATAATTTAAGTATTCCTTTGCTACATTGGAATAGTTTTATTTTTCATATTGAACTTTAAAATAGCTTGCAATGTCTTGAAAACGCAAGCCTACAAAATAAATTTTTGTTTTCAATTAGTAATCTTTTTTAAGAGACTAATTTCTTGTAGATTTTAAAGAACTTTTCTAGCTTATTGGTAAACTTATGGAAAATGTCTTAAAAGTTCTCATAAAG
>BMAO01025667.1:0-54347 GCA_019973975.1 Trichonephila clavata
TTAGTAATTATAAATTAATTAAGGCCGCGCATGCGCACACTGTGTAAAAGTATGGCGCGAAATCGGCGGTCATCTCTCGTTTCACTAATTTGCATCGAGGTATGGAAGTGTTTTGATGCACGTTTCTCAAGGTAAATAGGGATCCAAAATTAAACTCACTTACTGCTGTTACAACAGATATTCCAATCTTTTCTTTGATTGGAAACTTTCTTTTTGCAGTGACTCCAGATAACACTTTGCAAACATTCATTTGCATTTTGACTTTTACCTGAAGTACACCGGGACAATATCTCGTTGCTTGCTAATCTCTGGTACACAGGAAGAATCTTCGCAACAACCTCCTCAGTTAATTTTGTCTTCATAACTGAATGACTTTGAGGGATTCTCCATTCGCCAAAGCTCTTTTATAAAAACAGAAAGTTTGCCATCAGGACATTTTGTTTGTGTTTCGGTTTGGTGTCTGTGGAGGAACAATGATAAAGTGTGGCATATATTGCACTTTTCATTTTTTCTACGTCATCGCAATTATCTTAATGGCTTTTCTGTAAAAATTAGTTAACTTAACTATTGTGGTTTCTTTTAAACTACCAACCTTTTTGCCTTCAATACAAACACTTTTGCTTCGCCACTCTTTCACCTTGCTGCGTAAACCAGTTCCTAAGCGTTTTGAAATATGGTTGATACATTCTTCTTTTTTAATTTGTTTATCTTTTCCGTAAATGTTCAGCGATAACAGACGTTGGAATGTTTTGAATCTCCGTCTGATAGTATGCAAGTGTAGCACATATTGCACTCCTTGATGATCTTTGCCACAAAATTGCAGCAGCTTCCATTTCCATACTAGACGAGGAACCTGTATGATTTATCTGACATTCAGATTTGTGACCTTCATACCAAATTGCAAAATCTGGACTATCCCTCGAAAGGTCTCTTACTGCAGCAGTACATTCCGTACAATACTTTGCAGTATTTCATAATCTATTACTAAGCCTGTCAATAAATCAATTACAACTCCTATCCCGTACAGTGATTTATATCCCGCTTTTGCCAAGATCCATCAAATGACACAGTTATGTCTAAAACACCAGTTTCCTTACCTTCATGTTCAATTCAAGATGTTGCTTCCTAACTATATTTCTCGCACTTCGAGGATCTGATGTTTCACCTCTCACTCTCACCAAGATTTTTTGTCCATTGTATTCATACCAGTCACTAATGAAATAGTTCCAATCCTGCGTGACCTTTCCCAAGTCTTAAAAAAGAGGAAACCATTTTTTGTTAATGTCAAAAAAATTTTTGTCTTTTACACGTGCACTTGAAAATGAGGAATTCAATACTGCCTCACAACTAGAGCAAACCAATTCTAGTTTTGATGCCATACCCAGCTGCGTTGTTTTTATAATATTTAAATTATTCATATCACATTCAGGGCACTTTACAGTTGACACAGTAAATTCTTCCATACATTTGTGTCAACTAATACATAAGTTGGATCATTTTGTTCACTTATCACATGTTCTGCAGAAGTGTGTGAGCTTAGAAGAGACAGCTTTCTTTCTGTTGCTGCATTCAGTTCACTAGAATTTAATGGGTAAGTGTTTACTTCATTATTTTCATAATTAGAGGACACATTACCACTTGCATCAGAGTCATTTTCACACACTTTCTTCAACTTTGATGCTCCAGTTCTATTTCTCCAGAGGTCCATCTTTTCTTTGCTTTTAGCAAAACCTGCATTTTACGTTTTGATGGCCTTCCTTTTGGAACATGATATCGAGAACTAATTCTGTGCATTGTACAAATACTGTTGGAATGATTAATTTATCAAGAAAATTATTATTGAGTATTCAAATGAAAGAAAGGAAAACTTTGAAAAAAAATAGACCTACAATTACGTCTGAAACGACTAAGTATGCTGTGTAATAACAGATGTGAAACAAGCGCGCTAATATGATGTAAACAAACAAAGCGGAAGTAGAAGTTGAAGTTCCTATCAGAATCCTTCTTCATAAAATATGCGATGAAAAAAATAATAATTGAGGCTAAGCATATGCTAGAAACTAAATATGAATAGTTCTTGTTTACGTTCAAATGACAGGGCCACGCCCATTTAAATAGTCGATGGCGCCATGTTTAATTCTTAGATTACTCATAATTCAGTAATTATTAGTCAAAATGAAAAAATTCTTCGACAGAATCATTCTCTGAAATAAATAGAATATTATTAGTATAAAAAATAAAAATCGCAATTTTGACGAAATTTTGAGATTTTGAAGGTCTACCATCCCCTTAAGTGCAACAAATATAACAAATTTAACTGCGAGCTCTGGACTTCTATGCACACAATCCATTCACGTCCAAAGTCTGGTGGAATTAATTAAATATTTACACAGACATCCGTATTTGTACTGAAGTTGCCATCTAAATCTATGCGAAAATTAATTTTACAAGTCATAAATAAACAAAAGTATTATATTTACTTGTGATTTACTAACTATTTTAAAATTGTGAAATCACTTACTTGGTTGATAATTTTGAATAAATATAAATAAACAAAAAACTTATTTACAACAACACGGAGGCTAGATGAATCCATCTAGCCTCCGTGTACAACAATGACAACTTGCAGCAACCATATGTAGGCATACATTGTAGTGTATATATACTTATGGGTATAGTCAATACTCTCCATAAAAGTCAGTTTGCAGACCACATGTTTAACGTGTACATGTAATAATTTATTAGTAATTATTTTATTTCTGGCTTGGACAACCGTATTTGAATAATGAATAAGCCTTGGAAAAGCAAAAATATTTATTGATATTAATTCATTCGCTAAAAGAGGAGACGGAAGGAATTTAAATTTCGCGCCATACTTTTACACAGTGTGCCCATGCGCGGGCCTTAATTAATTTATAATTACTAATAAAACAAATAAAATAATTAATGTAATAATCAAAATAATGGACCAATGAGGACCTAACGATAAGGAATGTGATTTTCATTAAAATTTTCATTTTTTTATTGGATGAGGTGCTAAAATGTATTAAAAAATTTGAAAAATTATTTTAAAAAAAACTAAAAAGGACCTAACAAAAAAATTGTAGGACCTTAAAGGACCTAACGGGGACCTATCGTTTAAGGGCATTTTTGATCAAAAATTCCTTTGATGAGGTTGTGACGGGTGCTTACGCGTTTCACTAACCTTCTCTTATAAACTTTAAATTGTATTTATTTTGACCAATCCCCACTGAGAGCTGAAAGTGTGACTTATGCAAATAAGATAGTTTCGGGTTTAGCGAGTTCGAAAGAGATATAAAAGGGAGAAATGAAATGAAGAGTTGAGGATGACTAAGCGGTTTGATAGAGTAGAACTCCGTGTTTGGGATTGAAAAGTAAACTACGTGGTTGCTTAAGAAAGTGTTTATAAGAATTTAGTTTAACTAAGTGAAGATTGATAGCGGAAGTAAGATTATTGAACAAGATTCATTAACTTGGTTCAAACGTAATTGAAGATATCTTGGATTGCAGCCTCTTCATAAATTCTACTAGTTTCCAAGTTCCTTCCGAAGAAGATTTCAGGTCTGTAATATTTGTAGTTTAGATTTAAATGTGTAGTTTGATTGTACGTGTTATTCCCCTCATGATATCAGTTAGTATTCCGTCGTCCATAATTGAATTCTGATAGCACTCCATGATAATTTATTGTTCTTAAAGTTGATTATTAATTGTGAATTTCTATCCTAAAGGAATAATAAATAAGTGATTTATTATTTGAGTAGTCATTAATTATGAATCCTACATATCCAAACATAGATAATATGCAAGGGGTAATTAATATCCCTAGGGGTAGTGGGAGACTACGACACTGGCGCCCAAACGAAATACCGGAATTAAGAGCAGATGCAGGATTTAGAGTTTTGCCGGAGTTATTTTTTTCGGGTAAAGAAAATGTGTCTGAGTTTATCAATAATATCGATGATAATATAGCTTACTATGAAATACCGGCGAATCTATCGTGTGCATATTTAAAAGGTCATTTAATTGGGAGAGCGTTAGACTGGTATGAGGTCGTCGGCTTCGAATGTGTAAATGAAGAAGCGACTGCATTTGCAACACTTAAAAAGAAATTATCAGATAGTTTTCCGGTAATACGGAATAAATCAGAGCTAGAAGCTCAGTTTTTTTCGTCAAAACAACGGAGAGGTCAAGCCCCGTCAGACTTTATTTTTCAGTTGTTGAAAATACATAAAACGCTCAATTTGAATTATGATGAGTTAAAATTGATTGATCACATAGTAATGCGACTAGAACCCCAAATAATGGATTATTTAGAAGTTCGAAACCCCACAACGAAAACTCAATTGATAGAGTTGGTAGACCGGTATGAGGAACGTCATAACTGCAGGGAAAACCAGGGTTCGAGTAATAATTTTGCTAGACGAAGTTGGGATGTGAGTAGGAATCCTGAGGAAAGAAGGAATAATAGAAATTGGAGAGATACTGGGGTCGGAAATAGTCAAAATGATCAAAGAGGACTAGGCAGGGGTGCGAATAATTTTTCTCGTCGTAATTATCAAAATCAAGGATTCGAGGGTGGAAATCGATACAATCAGCCAAATCAGAGAACAGACCGGTATCAGAACCGTAGGATGGTGGTTAGGAAGGGTCCTAATGATGATTCAGCAAAACAGAATTGGAGGCGTGTTGATTGCAACAGCGAAAGGCAAAGAAATGCCAATTTAAACTCTCAAAGAGATCGTATTGAGTCAAATCCTCCTAATAGAATTAGACTTAATTCATTGAGATTATCACCAGTTGAACTTCCGTATGTGCCGATTTTGTTGCATGATATTTTTTTAAAAGCGCTCTGGGATACAGGTGCGGAAAAGTCATTTATTTCAGAAAAAAACGTACCGGTCATATTTTTCTTTCTGTCCTATAAAAAAATCGTTAGCTGAAGTAGTTACAGCTCAAGGGTCACAGTGCAAAAATTTAGGCACAGTTGAGTTGAAAATTAAAATAAGAGAATTTTCGAAATTATGGAAATTTCATGTGATTGCTGAGATGCAATATCCATGCATCCTGGGTGTTGATTTCATGTCACACGCGAAAATTAGTTTTGATTTCCTGTCTAAATCGTTAATCATTCCGGATTCGCAAACGGAAAAAGTGGCAATTTTGGACGAACCGGTTCAAATAGATTTATCTAACACTAAGTTAAATTCAAAACAAAAGCAAGAATTGCAGATTTTGTTTAAAGAATTTCATGGGTTGTTTTCACTTAAGCCTGGTCTAACACATGTATTTTGTCATGAAATTGACACGGGGGATAGTCCTCCTGTTTTTTCGAGACCTTATCGCTATGACAGGGTCAAACAGGGTATAATCGACTACCATGTTCAGAAGATGTTGGGTGATGGAACAATAGTTCCAACAACATCGCCCTACGCGTCTCCAGTTGTTTTATGTCGGAAGAAAAACGGGTTGCCGTTAGATGACCCAGAATCTTATAGGTTTGCAATAGATTATAGGAAGTTAAATGCAGTCACGAGATATCCGCGATATCCGCTACCAATAATTGATGATTTGATCACTAATATTCCGCACACCGAAATTATGACATCACTTGATTTACGCAGCGGATACTTTCAGATGGCAGTAGACCCCAAAGATGTGCATAAGACGGCGTTTGTTACAAAAAATGGTACTTTTGCATTTACTCGCATGCCATTTGGCCTTTCGGGGGCAGCTCCAAATTTTCAAAGGGCCATTGAGATGATCCTCAGGCCAGTCCTTGGCCGTTTTGCCCATTGTTATATGGATGACGTGATCATCGCGTCTCCATCTTTTGAAAGCCATGTAGAACACTTAAGGGAAGTATTCAGATTATTGCAGGAGGCTGGTTTGACATTGAATCGCGAGAAATGTCATTTCGCGAGGGAACAATTACGTTATTTAGGTTTAGTTATTAATAAAGAAGGAGTTAAAACAGATGAGGAAAAGGTAAAAGCAATTATTGAAATGAAGCCTCCAAAAACGGCAAAACAAATAGCAAAATTTTTAGGAATGACGGGTTGGTATCAAAAGTTTATTAAAAACTACGCAGACATGTGTGAACCCTTATATAATTTAAAACGAAAAAACTCTAAGTTCCGTTGGTCGGAATCAGCGCAGGAATCCTTTGATCGTATTAAGAAAGCACTGACAGAAGCTCCAGTGTTACAATTACCAGATTTTCCCCAGCCTTTTGAAGTCTATACGGATGCGAGCTCAGTGGGGGTAGGAGCAGTATTGACACAGAATAATAGGCCTATAGCGTTTGCATCGAGAACTTTAAACCGAGCAGAAAGGAATTATACTGTGACGGAACGTGAATGTTTAGCTGTCATATGGGCATTAAATAAATATCGCACGTATTTCGGATCCTTGCCGGTTAAAGTGATAACAGACCATGCTGCACTTACCAAATTAACGAAGAGAAAGAATTTGTCATCTAGAATGATAAGGTGGACGCTTAAGTTGGCAAATTTTAATGTAGAATGGGAACATCGCCCAGGTACGCAAAATTTAGTGGCTGATATGTTGTCTAGAAACCCGTTAGAAAGTAATGAGGAACCAAAAGTGTCTTGTGCGGTGATTAGATCGTTAGTATTATCTTCTAGAGAACAGTTAAGAGAGGAACAGAGAAATGACCCGGAGCTAGGGCATATAATGAGGTTTTTGGAAAATCCGGACGATAGTTCTGTTAATGAATCGATCTGCAGAAATTGGTCCAATGACTTTAAAATCGTTGATGGTTTGCTATATTATGCAAAATATACAACCACACTAGGTGAATTAAGGGTGTTTAATTCGATAGCTCTAACACGTAAGTGGACTGAAGAGTCTCATACACATGTTGTTCATGACACACAATCACGACACAGTTTTCTTGTGGACTTGCGTTTATTAATTTCTCATAACTTCTGTACATTTACATTGGAGTTGCAGGGCATGCGCAGTTCAGGCTGCGCAATTGGGATTGCGCAGACACAGTTTATACATACATTACTACAGACACAACAACACACTCTACTCTCTTAATTACACAGATAGCGCTTCGTATGCCGTGAACTAACATACCGCCCCACATTGCACTGGTTACACCATGCAATCACTGTATTAATAATTAACACAAAATAATTGTTCATCACTTAAATTCCACAAAAGACACTTAAAGAAATGCACTATATCATTGAAATTAAATTTAAAAAAAACAAAAAAACAATTCACTTGAATTGATTAAAACACACAAAAAAAATAATTTTTATCAACAGTATTTAATCATTTGGCATTGGCAAAACACAAACTTTAGATATGGCTCTTTTACAAGTACTAAATTGAGTTTTCACTTTAACTACACGAATATTGTTTTTTTTTTATGAAGAAAGGACCACAAAAGTCGACACCCGAGCAGTTAAAAGGGTAGTCAGTGGTAACCCTTTCCTTAGGCAGATTGCCCATTATTTGAGATGTTATAACAGGTTTACATTTAAAACAGATTATACATTTATGAACAATTTTTCTACAAAGATTGCGACCATTGAGAGGCCAAAATTTTTCGCGAACATAATTCAAAAGTGAAAAAGCACCAACATGAAAGTATTTGTTATGCAAATATTCAATTATCATACATGACAGTTTATGGATTTTAGGCAAAATAATTTGATGTTTTTGATTAAAAGGAAAATTTGTATTACCTAATCGGCCACCCACTCTAAGCACTCCATCTGAATCCAAAAATGGATTGAGACTTTTCAACTTACTTTTTAGCAAGATAGGTTTCTGGTTTTCTATACCTTTTATTTCTACTGAAAATTCTTGCCTTTGTACACTTTTTATTAAGAAGATCTCTGCTTTCTCCAATTCATCTACTGTTAGTGGGCCACTGGCTTTAACCTTCCTCCTCAGGTTGTTTACGAACCTAAAAATATAACTTAAGATACGCAAAATGGTTAAATAGTTATTACTAAGGTTACACAAATTGTTCACAAAGTCATTCACAAAAATGTTAAAAACTGGCACTTCATTCTCAAGTTTTTCAAGGACACTGTTCTTCAGTTCTGAATTGTACGCATCGTTGTTTTCACTAATGTGCACAGGTTTGTTCGGATAATCACTGCCAGATAGAAACTCTGGACCGTTCCACCACATTTCTTGGTTCAGAAGTTTGTGAGGATCTACTCCACGAGAAATCAAATCTGCAGGATTCTGGTTGGATGGCACATGTTTCCATTGCCGTACAGGGAACAAATCTTGAAGCTTAGCAATTCTATTCTGCACAAATGTTTTAAGGTCCATCGGTTCTTTTTGTAGCCAAGACAACACTATCATTGAATCAGTCCACAGATAAACTTTAACTGATTCCAGCTTCAAGGTATCAATCACTCTTTTCACAAGTTTGGACAAAAGGACAGCGGCGCACAGTTCCAATCTTGGAATAGTTAGACTCTTAGTTGGTGAAACTCTCGATTTGCTAGTAATTAATCTCACTAAAGTCACTCCCGAATTATTTTTTGATTTGCAATACACTGCAGCTCCATAGCAGCGCTCTGACGCATCAGAAAATCCATGAATCTCTATAGATGTAGGATTCTCAATTACTACACGTCTTTGGATATTTATGTTATTTAGGCTCTCTAGCCCAATTAACAACTGGTGCCATTGATCATACACTTTCTTTGGGAGTGGATCTTTCCAGTCAATACTAAGTCTCCAAAGCCTCTGCATAAACATCTTGGCGTTGGACACCACGGGTCCCACAAGACCCAAAGGATCAAACAGTCTCGCAATAGTTGACAAAACGCTTCTCTTGGTATACGAATCACAAAGTATCACGTCAATTTTAAACGAAAAAGTGTCTCTTCCTGGGTCCCAGGACACACCTAAGGTTTTGGTCTCATTTGGTTTAGAAAAATCGTAGATTCCATTTATACTCTGCGAAAGTTCAGGATGATTTCCCCGGATTTTATGCAATTCCATGCCTGCACTTTTCAAAATTTCAATTAACTGATATCGTAGCTCCTTAGCCTCTTCTAAGGTGTCCGCCCCGCATAACGCATCATCCATGTAGAAATTGCTTCGAAGGACTGGTGCTGCTATCGGGAATTTATTTTCTTCATCATAGGACAATTGTTTCAATGTTCGTTGCGCTAAGTATGGGGCACTGGTCGTCCCGTACGTGACTGTTTGAAGCTCATATGTTTTTACTCGGTCGTGTTTATTGTCCTTCCACAATATTTGTTGCAGATAGCGTTGTTCGGAATCAATTAGGATCATTCGATACATTTTTTTAATGTCCGCAGTCAGTGCATATCTGTAAGTACGGAATCTAATCATCTGGGCATATAAGTCATCTTGGATGACTCCTCCATTGTACTGAATATCATTCAGTGATAATCCATTATCTGTAGGACTAGACGCATTGTAGACCACCCTCACCTTAGTAGTACTTTTTTCGGGTCTATAGACGCCATGATGAGGTAAGAAATAGTTCATATTCGAATTATTTTCTTCTACCTTCACTCTTTCATATGTCCCATTTGTTCATATTCTTGCATGAATTCTCTATACAATTTTAGATATTGTGGATCCCTTTCCAATCTAAGCCACAATGCATTTAATCGTTTGAGAGCAATGCCCCTGGAATTCCCTAAACAATTTGGATCACCCTTAAGGGACATTTTAACTATGTACCGTCCCTCCTCGTCTCTAGAATGTGTTTTCATAAAGTGTTCCTCACATAAACTAGCCTCATTACTTTTTGTTTGCACTATCTCCACATTTTCTACTTCCCAAAATTTTTGCAACGTTTTATTTAAATCCTCGTCCTTAACTAAACCGCAATGAACTTTAGTTTCATTAAATGAATCTACATTACCACTTACAACGTAACCAAAAACCGTGTTTTGTAAAATTAGATCTGAATTTTTTATCTTAAATTTTTCCGGTCTCAATAGTTCAAAAAATATTTCTGCACCTAACAACATGTCTATTTTATCTGGAATATTAAAACGTTCATCAGCTAACTCCACTACATCTGAAAAATTAACACTAGTATTAAACGTATTACTTGGAATAAAATCTGTGATTTTCTTAACTACTAACATATTTAAATCCTTCACGAATGTATTATTTTTATTTGAAATTGTCGTTTTAACGCAACCGTTAACAATCATAGATGCATCATTTAAACATGAGATCAAAGTATTAATCTTTTCACTTTTCAGTTGTAATTTATTGGCGCACTCCTTAGTTATAAGACAAACCATACTGCCTCCATCTAACAAACACCTACATTCATGCCAATTCGAATATTTATCTTTAATTAATACGCGAGCTGTGCTCAGTAAGCATCCTTTAATTTTGTTATGACTAAATGTAGTCGCCACGATTTCTTGCTTGTTTATATTTGAATTAGGAACCAACGGAGGGGCAGAAGCATTGAAAGATATCGTTTGCGATCTCTCTTCAAGGACCGAAGGAGGCCCGATTTGGGGAGTTGGGATATACTTTTTATTTCTCTTTGAAAATGAAGCAATTTATTATGCGGCTTCTTACAAATTATGCAATTTCTAGAGCGACACTGTTTTACACAACATTCTGGGGATAGACATTTAAAGCACATTTTATTGTTTTTAACAAAATCTACTCTTTCATTTATCGAAAAACCTTTAAACTGAGGGCAAAATTGCAAAGCATGTGCTTCATTTTTACACAACACACATTTTTCATTCTTTATTTCAGAAAAAAATACGCTCGAACCTCCTCTCTGACTTCGCGAGCTGTTATATCTCTGATGATTATTGAACTCATATCGTTTATTTTCATTTCCAGTGAAGGACCTGGAAAATGTATTAGACTCGCTTTTAAATTTACCTTTAGAAGATAAATAAATATCACATTCTCGCCCTAACTCGTGGGGTTTAAAAAATGTTTCTCCTTGTTTTACATTAATATGAGTCACTAATTCTCTGTCAAGAGTGCTCATCATTTTATCCGCAACAATTAATTCACATACTGACTTAAATTCATTAACATTTCGTAACTGACAGTAATACTCAAATGTTGCACTTAACCTAGACGCAAATTGAACATAACTCTCTGAATTTAATTTTTGAGTTTTACGAAAATTATTATAGCATTCTTGCGGTGTAGGCTGAAATTCTTTCAAAACTAAATTTTTTAGTTTTTCATAACTGCGCAATTCTTCCTCTGACACATAAATCATTAAGTTATTCGCTCTCTCTCCTAAGATATTTAAAAGAATTTCCGATTTCCATTCTTCGGGAACCTCTTTCGTTCTGAATGCTTTCTCTAATGACTGAAAAAATAAATTATATGACTCAACACGCGAGGGTACAGAAATAGTTAATGTTTTTACACTTTTTATTAACGTTTCGATACTAATATTGTTACATGTTTCGGTGGCGCTCACTGTTGAAAGTGAAGAATCATGTGTTAAAACTTTCCGAATATTAGCAAGCTCTAATTGCTTCTCTAACTGTGCTAACTTAATTTTCTCTAACTCTAAATTTGCTTCACTTTCAAATCGCTTATGCGCTAATTTAAATTTTTCTAACTCTAAATTTAATTCACTCGCAGATTTTTTAATTCTCGTTTCTTCAACGGCATAGTCAATAACAGTTTTAACTAATTCTGTGTCTGTATTAAACACTTCACAACTTTCAATCAAAATTTTCAAATCAAGAACTTTTGCATTATCTGGCACAGTTAGTTTTAATTCCTCCGCGACAAGTTTTAACTCGTCTTTCTTCAACTTAGCAATTAAAGACATAATTAAATAATTAAAATTCTCTCAAAAATTCAAAGAACATTGCTCTCACCTCACATCACTGGCTGCCGAACTTGGCTGCTTACACAAATCACTGTTTGCCGCACTTGGCTTTTCACTTAATCTTTTTTTTTTTAATCCATAGGTTAATCCATTAGTTCTCTGGCCTCGTAAGGACCAGTGTTTAATTCGATAGCTCTAACACGTAAGTGGACTGAAGAGTCTCATACACATGTTGTTCATGACACACAATCACGACACAGTTTTCTTGTGGACTTGCGTTTATTAATTTCTCATAACTTCTGTACATTTACATTGGAGTTGCAGGGCATGCGCAGTTCAGGCTGCGCAATTGGGATTGCGCAGACACAGTTTATACATACATTACTACAGACACAACAACACACTCTACTCTCTTAATTACACAGATAGCGCTTCGTATGCCGTGAACTAACAAAGGGTATTTATACCCAAAACATTACGTAAAGATGTTATGCGAGAATTTCATGACTCGCCTATGGCAGGTCATTTAGGCAAAAAGAAAACCTACTTAAAATTAAAGGACGCGTGTTATTTTCCGTACATGAGGAAATACATTTATAAATATGTAGCAACCTGCGACCAATGCCAAAAAATTAATTATAAAAACGAATTACCAGCTGGTCAATTAATTCCCATAATAACGAATTTTCCGAATGAAATCGTATCTTTAGATTTGTTAGGCCCATACCCTGCAACTAGTCCAGAACGCTATAGATTTATTTTAGTAATTACAGATAATTTTTCTAAATGGGTTGAAATAGTTCCCTTAAGGAAAGCTTCGGCTAAAGCAATCGCCAATGCATATTTTGAGAATTATATTGCGCGTTATGGAGCTCCTGTTAAATTAATCACAGACAACGGCCCCCAAATGATATCCGAAGTTTTTGAGCAAGTATGTCGCAGATTGCACATAAAACACGTTAAAACTGTGGTATATCGTCCACAAGCTAATCAAACAGAAATAGTTAATCGCACTCTTTTAAAAATGATTTCGAGTTTTGTCGCGGATAATCACACTAACTGGGATCAATTTCTGCAAGAGTTCGGTTATGCGATTAGGACAGCAGTACATGAGACAACGGGTAAAACACCGGCGGAATTATTTTTAGGTCGAAATTTAATCACCCCTTTTCAGAATTTAGTTATGGTAACTGATGGATCAGATTTAGTTTGTGGGAACATAGAAAGGTTGTTTGAGGAGGCTAGAGTTCATACAAAGCGCCAGCAAGAGAAGTGGGCGAAATATTATAATAAAAAGAGGCGTGAAAATAATGTGAAAGTTGGTGATCTAGTATTAGTTCAAACTCACCCGTTTTCAAAATGTAAAAAAATAGTAGGTAAATTTATGCCAAAGTTTGAAGGCCCATATAAAGTTCTGAGTGTAAAAAATAATAATAATTTAGTAATATTAAAATTTGGTAAAAGAATAACGGTTAATGTGGACCAGGTGAGAATTTACCATCAAAGGGAAGACAGTGTTGCCGAGTCAGAAAGTAACACTAGTAGTGATCATGGTGCAGTGACATCAATCAGGTCAGATGATGCGCAGTCGTCATTGGTGCAATCGGAGAATGATAGGGGTGGTTGTAAAGGATCGAAATCAGGAAATGTAAATGGTAGTAGAGATATAGTTGCGAATAGACGCGATGGAGTGGAGGTGAGAAAAAAACGTGGACGGACGGAATCTGCTGTTTCTTCGGGGGGGTGGCGCGTATAGTTTCAGGAAAAGGAGACCTTTATACACGGAGAGAGAGAAAAGAGGAAGGCCTGAATCATGGAAGGAAAACCTACAAAAGAAGAGACCAGAGGCCCAAGTAGATCGCGAGAAAAGAAAGATTTCCTCGTCAATGTCCTCTCGTCCCTCCAGAAAACGTTATAGAAAGGTGGAAGAAAATAGTTCTGAAAGAGCAGTTCCAGGACCATCCCACAGATTCAAGTATAACAGACCTCATCAGGAGAGGAGCTGTCCATACAATCTTCGGAGCCGACGTCGAGTGGACAACAGCCAAGTTCCAGTTCTCACAGAAGAAAACAACGCCTCAGCAGGAGCATATCAACTTCAACGGACTCGATGGAAGAGGAGACCCAGAAGGTTGGAGCGCAGAGTGGACAACTCTAAGACAAGGTCATCCAGCACAGAAGCCATGGTGGGAGACAAAGCCTATGGAGATTGGATCTAAAGACTAGTCAGGTTGTATAATTCTAATTTGTTTATTTTTCCTCTGACAGACAGTTCAGAGTATTTTCCATGTGGGCTAGTCTAATTTTTTTTGTAAAGTTAACGTACAAAAGTGTCACTGAGTTGTGTGCATTTTCATATCGGTTGAAAAGACATTTGTATTTAATTTTTTTCCAAATTCTGGAAAAACATTTGTTGAATTGCAATTGTTTTGCTACACATTAAAGACGTGGCTTTATATGTGAGATTACTTGTATTGTTTGTTGTAATATATTCTATGTAAAATATATATATTTTATGTGTAATTATTAAGATGTATAAGTAGTGTCTGGTTTCTGGGCGCGGTGTAATTAGGAATACTAACAAAAAACATTAACAGCGCAGCGCGATTGATTGGGAATTTTTGAAAATGAAACCAGATAAGGGTTATTTTGTTACTAAACTATATATATATAATATAATGTATGCCATATTTTATGTCAATAAGGAAGTTGTATAAAAGTTCTGTGCATTTAATGTCATGTTTTAGAAAAATTGACAAGGTTTCCTTTCAGGGCAGCAGTCCCTGAACATAGTGATGTGATGAAAGTTTGATGTCGTATGAAGATACTGTTGTAAAATTTTTTATATTTATTAGCACTTAAGTAAAGTGCATGATCAGGGTTTTTTCCTTGAAAGGTTTTCCCCTGATCTTCGCCCGAATGGGATGCACTGTAGGAAACCTAAACTTGTGCAAGAACAATAAATTGAAGTGGAGTACCCCTTTTGAGTAATCATTTCTGTGTGTTAGTTTAATTAAAGTTTCTAACTTAGAGAGTTAAAACTTTCTACAAGTTCAGAATTTGCAGGCGTTATAAAGTTCGTGAGTTAACTTTTTACATGTTCAGGCATTCTAGAGTAGTTAAAATATTTATGCAGGTTTAGTGTTTTTCAGATGTTAGGTAAATTAAGCGAATTCTTTCAGGTCGTTTAGACCTTCAATAAGTCACGCTTTTTTTCTCGGAGGGGGGTTGTGACGGGTGCTTACGCGTTTCACTAACCTTCTCTTATAAACTTTAAATTGTATTTATTTTGACCAATCCCCACTGAGAGCTGAAAGTGTGACTTATGCAAATAAGATAGTTTCGGGTTTAGCGAGTTCGAAAGAGATATAAAAGGGAGAAATGAAATGAAGAGTTGAGGATGACTAAGCGGTTTGATAGAGTAGAACTCCGTGTTTGGGATTGAAAAGTAAACTACGTGGTTGCTTAAGAAAGTGTTTATAAGAATTTAGTTTAACTAAGTGAAGATTGATAGCGGAAGTAAGATTATTGAACAAGATTCATTAACTTGGTTCAAACGTAATTGAAGATATCTTGGATTGCAGCCTCTTCATAAATTCTACTAGTTTCCAAGTTCCTTCCGAAGAAGATTTCAGGTCTGTAATATTTGTAGTTTAGATTTAAATGTGTAGTTTGATTGTACGTGTTATTCCCCTCATGATATCAGTTAGTATTCCGTCGTCCATAATTGAATTCTGATAGCACTCCATGATAATTTATTGTTCTTAAAGTTGATTATTAATTGTGAATTTCTATCCTAAAGGAATAATAAATAAGTGATTTATTATTTGAGTAGTCATTAATTATGAATCCTACATATCCAAACATAGATAATATGCAAGGAGTAATTAATATCCCTAGGGGTAGTGGGAGACTACGACAAGGTGCTAAACTTGCATAGCTTCACAAATGGTATAAATAAATTTATATATTTGAAGATTGTCAGAAGCAAAATTAAGCCATGATATGCAATGTGACAAAAAATCTGATCAACATTAATCAACGTCTAAAGCGTTTTCCTGTAATGATGAAAATATGGTATTTGCTGATGAAGGAAAAAAAGCAATAATCTTTTTTTTCAACCAAAAAAAAAATGTCATAGAAATGTATACATATGTAACAAATATATTGTAACGAATTTCACTGTTGGGTTCAGGGATTGAATAGACTTTAATCAGGACAGCGATAAAACAGTTCTTTATTATCAGCCCAATGAAGAATCCAATGTTCAGAAAGGCATAAGAACATTCGAAGTCACAGTAATACAACACAACAGTAACACAACGCAATGTACTGATCCAGCGAGAAATAGATCAAATGCAAAGCCGTAGGCTTTCGTACTCTTTTCGGCATAAATCCCGACGGAATCACCCGTAAAGTAACAGAGGTTGCCGGCGCGTCTGAGCTTCAAGAAATCTGAATAACAACAACCCATGTTGCATTTCAGTATGCCTTATATAGACACGGCGAAAGTGGTAGAACATTCCAGAAAATAGGAGAACCGGAAGTCGTCAAATATCGCCAAATTTGGCGACGGCGACAAATTTGGCGGCAAAATAAGTTGCCAAAACTGTCGCCCACTAAACGATATATCACCAATTTGGCGAGATACCCATAGAGCCACATGTTATTTACAAGGTCCCATAGCAATTGATCTAATTCACATGGTTACATGCAATAAACATTAATCCTGCACTATTTTTCAAGCAGAATGGTAATTTCGACATAATTTAACATAATAAACACATTTTAAATACCAAAATCGTAACATTGCCCCTCCCTCAAAGACTGCACGTCTCGGGCAGTACACTTGAGCAGAAAGCCATTTAAATCAAACAATTATATTATTTTAAATATAAGATAAACAAATGACAATGAAAGAATACTCAAAATAACAAATAAAAAACAACAACTATTTACAGGACTATTTACAAAAGGAAATGTTTGAAGGTGATGAAACCATGGTTTAAATTGATCCCTAAACTAAGTATTGTTACCATAATAAGGAGCTAAGCGATCGTAATGAACGACTCTAGGCTTTGCATTCGTAGACTTACGGATTCGAACCACGATGTCGTTCAGTCTTTTTAGAACTGTATAAGGCCCTTCCCACGATGTTTGAAGCTTCGGAGAAAGTCCTTTACGTCGGTACGGGTTCCAGAACCAAACTTTGTCACCTTCGTTAAATGTATGCCCTGTAGCTCTTGCATCGTATCGGATCTTCATCTTGTCCGTCGCGATGTTAATGCGACCTCGGGCAAATTGATGAACGTCTTCTAACTGTACCTGGAGATTCTCAACATAGTCTTCAGGCGAAGAAGGCGCATCCGGTGGACGTCCGAATACGAGATCACAGGGGAGACGGAGTTCACGACCAAAGAGCATATTTGAGGGTGTAAAGCCGGTAGTTTCATGGACGGCACTTCTGTACGCCAGCAGGAACAGCGGTAGTTTCTGATCCCAGTCTTGTTGGTTCTTTGAAACAAGGTGAGAGAGACTATTCAGGATCGTTCGATTAAATCTTTCTACCATGCCATCCGATTGTGGATGTAGAGCGGTTGTTCGTGTTTTATCGATTCCCAGGATTTTACAAAGTTCTTGGCCGACAGCAGAAATGAAATTTCTCCCCTGATCGGAATGGAGTAGAAGGGGTGTTCCGAACCTTGAAATCCAATTCTCCACTAACACTTCTGCAACAGTTGTCGCTTCCTGATTGGGAATCGGGTATGCCTCAGGCCATTTCGTGAAATAATCCATGACAGATAAAATGTATCCGTTATTGTCTTTCGATCGTGGAAAAGGTCCTAAGATGTCGAACGCAATTCTTTCAAATGATGCCCCTACATTGTATAGGTGTAGCTTTCCGCGACTACGTCTGTTCGGTCCTTTACGGGCTCCACAGGTATTGCAGGACTTGCACCATTTTTCGACATCAGTTCTTACGTTATTCCAATAAAACCGCTCTTGAACTCTCTGCATGGTCTTCATAACTCCGAAATGGCCACTTGTTGAACTATTGTGTAATTCCTTTAGTACGTCAGGTATTCATGATCGAGGGAGTACTAACTGCCACTTTGATGTTTTGCCATCTTCGGATTCGCATTTTCTATACAGGACGCCGTTTCGAATGTGAAGAGAATCCCAATGAGCCCAATACCGTTTGATACCAGGACTTAAACTAGAGATGTTTTGCCAAGAGGGTCTCACACTAGACGACTCCATGCGTTCAATAATGGGGTTTTAGGTCAGAATCCTTCATTTGTGCTTCGCGAACTTCTTCATCACTCCAAGGGTCTAAATGTGATGTAGCTGACGCAGTGATCTGGCGCACAACCGGCACCGTTTTCCCATATTTCATCTCAGCTGTAGAGCAAAAGCGAAAATTCTCTGAACAGGGTTTCCTGGACAAGGCGTCTGCATTTCCGTGCAAGGATCCTTTGCGGTGTCGGATGTCGACGTCGTACTCCTGGAGTTTCTGTATCCACCTAGCAATCTGTCCCTCTGTGTTCTTGAAATTCAAAAGCCATGTGAGATGCATGGTCTGTTCGGAGCAGGAATTTTTCCCGTAAACGTAACTGTGAAAATTTTCAGCAGCCTTAACGATGGCAAGTAATTCTTTCCTGGTGACACAATAATTTCTCTCGGGCTTCGACAGGCACTTACTCCAGTAAGCGATGACACGTTCTTGGCCGTCGATTTCTTGAGATAACACTGCTCCTACGTTTGCATGGCTGGCATCCGTATCTAAGATAAACTGTTTATCAGGATCCGGATAAGATAAAATAGGCGCGGATGTTAAAGCCTCCTTCAAGCTGGTAAATGCTACCTCACATTCCTCAGTCCATACAAATGGCCGTTTGTGCTCAGTCAACCTATGAAGTGGTCTTGCGATTAAAGAAAACCCTTTTACGAACCTTCTATAATAAGTGCAGAGCCCTAAGAAGCTTCTCAACTCGGGCACATTCCGAGGTTGGCTCCATTCTTTAACCGCTGCCACTTTTCGGGGGTCAGTTCTTACGCCTTCAGCCGAAATTATGTGTCCGAGGTAGCTCACTTCACGGCGAAATAAATTACATTTGTCTGGATTTAGCTTCAAATTGGCTTGTTTCAATTTTTCTAGCACCTTCCTCAGATTGCTAAGATGTTCTTCAAAATCTCGCCCCACAATAATTATGTCATCTAGGTAAATAGAGTCGTTCATTACGATCGCTTAGCTCCTTATTATGGTAACAATACTTAGTTTAGGGATCAATTTAAACCATGGTTTCATCACCTTCAACCATTTCCTTTTGTAAATAGTCCTGTAAATAGTTGTTTTTTATTTGTTATTTTGAGTATTCTTTCATTGTCATTTGTTTATCTTATATTTAAAATAATATAATTGTTTGATTTAAATGGCTTTCTGCTCAAGTGTACTGCCCGAGACGTGCAGTCTTTGAGGGAGGGGCAATGTTACGATTTTGGTATTTAAAATGTGTTTATTATGTTAAATTATGCCAAAATTACTATTCTGCTTGAAAAATAGTGCAGGATTAATGTTCATTGCATGTAAACATGTGAATTAGATCAATTGCTATGGGACCTTGTAAATAACACGGGGCTCTATGGGTATCTCGCCAAATTGGCGAGATATCGTTTAGTTGGCGACAGTTTTGGCAACAGGATCCCAGCCATTTCCATTGGCTACAATTGAGAACTGGGTTTTGTATACCTGGCATGATGTCTTTCCATCATATGTGGAGATCTTGATATTTGGCTTGGCGATATTGGGTTGATCTAGGCTGATTTCTTGTTTCCGAATATTTTCTTTGGCGAAATTTGATTTTTCAGCAGATATATCAACCTTCATTGCCTCTTTTAATTCCCAATTTCTAGTGTTATTTCGCCAAATCTCTCCTCATTCTTCTCGATATTCTTTTCAATTTCGCCAAGTCTTTCTTCATTTTTGTCCACTTTGTCCGCAATAACATCTATCTTGGTGTTAATCACGCTTACGATGTTAGCTTTCATTTCCTCTTGGGTTTTTTTCATTTCTTCTAATAATCTTCCTTCCTGATCTCTCTGACCTGCCTTCATTTCTTTTAAGTTAGAGTTCATATCCATCATAACCGCCAGCAGTTGGTTCAAATTTATTTCAGATTCAATTTTTCTTTCTTCTCTTGCTGGCTCTTTTTCGCCAACCGCCTTAATTCGTTCACTTATTTCAGGCGAGCTTTCATCACTCACTTCTCTAATACTTTGTTCACTCTCCATAGCGTCTCTAAGTCGTTTCACTAACTCTTCTTTCAGACCAGTTGTAGGCAAGCCCCGATTCGATAACTGTTCTCGCAATTCTATAACACGCAGTCCAGACACCGATTCAATATCGAAGTCAGCCATTTCATTTATCTTCGCTTTTCAATCCCACTTCTGACACCACTTTGTAACGAATTTCACAGTTGGGTTCAGGAATTGAATAGACTTTAATCAGGACAGCAATAAAACAGTTCTTTATTATCAGCCCAATGAAGAATACAATGTTCAGAAAGGCATAAGAACAGCCGAAGTCACAGTAATACAACACAACAGTAACACAACGCAATGTACTGATCCAGCCGGGAAATAGATCAAATACAAAGCCGTAATCTTTCGTACTCTTTTCGGCATAAATCCCGACGAAATCACGCGTAAAGTAACAGAGGCTGCCGGCGCGTCTGAGCTTCAAGAAATCTGAATAACAACAACCCCTGTTGCATTTCAGTATGCCTTATATAGACACGGCGAAAGTGGTAGAACATTCCAGAAAATAGGAGAACCGGAAGTCGTCAAATATCGCCAAATTTGGCGACGCTTGGCGATAAATTTGGCGGCAAAATAAGTTGCCAAAACGGTTGCCAACTAAACGATATATCACCAATTTGGCGAGATACCCATAGAGCCACATGTTATTTACAAGGTCCCATAGCAATTGATCTAATTCACATGGTTACATGCAATAAACATTAATCCTGCACTATTTTTCAAGCAGAATGGTAATTTCGACATAATTTAACATAATAAACACATTTTAAATACCAAAATCGTAACAATATACAATGCATATGTATAAAATCTTCAAAAATCTATATGAAGAACCGATTGTCAGAAGGAAAATTAAACCATAATGCAACACAACAAAAAATTGCATTAACTCAGAATTTTGAAGTGCAAAAGAAAATTACTTTGTTATGCATTCAATCACATCAATAGTTTCCATGAAGATCTTCTTGATGAATAAAGTTAACCATCTTTACGTGAGATCAAAAAATGAGTACTTATCGGTTATAAAAACTATGAGGAGAAAAAAAATAAGCAGCATGTGTAGAACATATGCCAAAATCTATTTAATAACATGCTGGAAAATATGTCAGAAAATCTCATACGTAAATAAAAATTCATGTTAGCCTTCGTGTTCTTACGTATTAGCATCACTACAACCAAACTGGCACTAAGCAAATCCCAACAAAAAGTGACTGATTTTTTTTATTTTTTATATAAAAACATGTAAGAATCTTTGTTGTTTTAATACCAAGAAGCGATTAGGATTGCACCAAATTGGCTGTGATGATGATTATATGTAAGTATCATAAATTCTAATTTAAATCACAATATTGGCAATCTAATAATCTCAATTAGTTTGAATGGAGTGTCATTTTCTATGGTACTTGCATATTATCGCAACCTATTGGCGAGATTACATGAAATGAAGCATATTGTTGCCAATTTGGCGAGTTATTAATTAAGTTGGCAATTTTTGCAATAATACGTAAACTCCAAAAAATGTTATTGCTTTTTACCTTTATCTGCAAATTCCATGTTTCAGCAATGTAGCAAAATAGTACCAGAATATAGCTTATAACAAAAAGAAAAGATACTGACGTATTATTGCAACAATTGCCAACTTGCATATGTGAGACACTAAAATAGAAAATATAGCATAATTTAAATTAAAAGGTTATAGAAAACAAAAGAAAATTAAGCCTTAATTTTGCCACAAAACCTTAAAATATAAAAAATTTAAACATGAATAAAATAAACGTAAATATATATGAAGTAACCTAGTAAACATCAATTCAAACCGAAAAGCAACCTTAAATAGATAAGCAAAGGTCTGATTTACATGAAACTACCATAAACACCACAGAAAAAAAGGAAAATGTCAGAAAATCTTATACGTAAATAAAAATCTGTATTCTTGTGTATTAACATCACCGCAGTCAAAATTTGGACCACGCAAATCGTGCTATTTCCCACCAAAATCTTATAATTCTTTCTTTTTCAAAAAAAAATATTTGTTGTTTTGATATCCAGGAGTGATTTGCATGTCACCAATTTGGCTGTGATGAAAATCAGGATAGAGACAATCCCAATTAGTTTGAAGTCAGTGCCTTTTTCTTTTTGTTATAGGCTACATTTTTGTACTATTTTACTACATGGAATTACGAAGAAGGCAACCTTTTTCAGACTGAATTGTAATGCTATTAAGGATGGAAATAGGCAAGATGTACCGCTAAAGTGTATTGATATTCAGATGATTTAGTTAATAGCTTTTCTTACTTTAGGGCCGACTACCTTCTGTTGTCATGATATAAACATGAAATGAATTGTAGCCCAAGCACAACCGTGATTGATAATACCACCAACAATCAGGTTAGCAAGAATAAGGAAAAGCAAACGTGTAAACCCAAGGTCCTTGCAACTATTTTGTACCAAAATATAAACAAATATTTTTCCATTATTGCCTCTAATAATAACATAAAATTTTAAGAATAACAACATGGAGAAGCAAAAAATTTTTAGATACAGCAAAAAGGTTTGTAAAGTGGAATCAAGCTTTTTTTATGCTGATAGTACAACTAAGATTAATCAGGAGCATAAAATGAAATAGAACACTTTATGGAAAGTAAATATCTTTAAAAGTGGTTCACAACAATAAAAATAGTAGCTTTAGGCATTGCAAGATGGGTAGTTGTTCCATTACGCAAACATGCATTATTACAAACCACAAAACTTTATAAGAAATAATTATAAACAAACATTATGCACAGTTTCCCAAATTTAATACGGTGGATAAACTTAAGTATCACCCACTAACGTTGGCGGTTACTATCTACCTGAAGTTCATATCATGACACAGGTTTTTGGCGCTAAAGTTAAGCTTAGAACTAAATGAAATCGCCTGAATTATCATCACACTTAAACGGTACATATTGCCCCATTCCATCCTTATGGAATGACTATTTAGTCTGAAAAAGTTGTAAAAAAAACATTCTTTTTTAAAAGTAGCGAAAAAGATATAATACGTTGTGAATCAAAAACAAAAATCTACTATTATCAAATTAGTGATACCAATCGGAAAAATGAAATTTAAAAAAAAAACATTTTTTGAAAACGATTTCTCCAAAAACAAATGTAATTCCTCTCCAAAGAGTTAAAAAACGAATAAATACAACCATGAATAAATATATTTACAATAAAATGTGCTTAAATCCCCTCCAAAACTGCTCAAAATATTAATTTTCGCAAAGTTAAGACTTGACATGGCTGATGATGTCATATCTCCATTTAGCTGAAAAATTGCATAAAAATTGAATTTCATCGAAAGTCAATTGTTGCCAAACGGTAAAACAAAATTTAGAAAGAACATTTTTTTATGACGATTTTTTCGAAAAACAAATAAAATTCCATCACAAAGAGTAAGAAAACGAATAAATACAACCATAAATAAATATATTTTCTGTAAAATGTGCTACAATCCCTCAAAAAACTGCTCGAAACATTCATTTTTGCAAAGTTAATACTTGACATGTTTGATGACGTCATACCTACATTTAGCTGAAGAATCACTTAAAAATTAAAATTTAAAAAATCTAAAGTGAATTTCAAAAAAAAAAAAATTCTTTAAGGTTAATAGCATAAGGATCCGCAGCTTCTACGTGCCAAGTTTCACACTTCTGGGTTGCTTAATTTGGTCGGAATAGCGTAAACACACAAACTCTTTCTTTTATATATTTAGTATAGATTATGACATTAGTTTACAACCTTACATATAGTAGAAACCTTAAATATACAAATAAAAGTCTAATTTTGATGAAACTACAATAAACAACTCAGAACAAAAAGAAAATGTCAGGAAATCTCATACGTTAATAAAAATTCGTATTAGCCTTCGTGTTCTTACGTATTAGCATCACCGCAGCCAAACTGGCACTAAGCACACACAAATCACACTATATCCCAACAAAATCCGACTGATTTTTTTTTCACATATAAACACAAACACAGAATCTTTGTTGTTTTGATATCAAGGAGCGATTAGCATGGCGCCAATTTGGCTGTGATGACACTTATATGTAAGTATCATAAATTCTAATTTAAATCACAATATTGACAATCTAATTATCCCAATTAGTTTGAATGGAGTGTCATTTTCTATGGTACTTCCATATTATCGCAACCTATTGGCGACATTACATGAAATGAAGCATATGGTTGCCAATTTGGTGAGTTATCAATTAAGTTGGCAATAATACGCAAGTACCAAAAAAGGTTATTGCTTTTTACCTTTATCGGCTAATTCCATGTTTCATCGATGTTGCAAAATAGTACCAGAATGTAGCTTATAACAAAAAGAAAAGGTACTGATGTATTATTGCAACAATCGCCAATTTGCAATAATATGTGAGTATGTGCGAGACACTAAAATAGAAAATATAGCATTAATTTAAATTAAAAGGTTATCAAAAACAAAAGAAAATTAAGATTATGGTACAAAACAGTTGCAAGGACCTTGGGTTTGCACATTTGCTTCTCCTTATTCTTTCTAACCTGAATGTTGGTGGTATTATCAGTCTATGGTTATGCTTGGGTTACAAAAAATTTTTAAGATACAGCAAAAAGGTTTGAAGAGTGTAATCAAGCTTTTTTGATAATCATAGTACAGCTAAGATAAATCAGGAGCATAAAATGAAATAGAACATTTTATGGAAAGTAAATATTTTTAAAAGTGGTTACAACAATAAAAATAGTAGCTTTAGGCCTTGCAAGATGGGTAGTTGTTCCATTACGCAAACATGCATTAGTACAAACCACAAAAGGAAATAAGAAATAATTTGAACAAAAATTATACACAGTTACACAAATTTAATACGGTGGATAAACTTAACTTGATTACAATCCATCTGAGATTCATATCATCGCACAGGTTTTCGGCGCCAAAGCTAAACTTAGAACCAAATGACATCGCCTGAATATTAGTAATTAGTACACTTTAATGGTACATATTACCCCATTCCCTCAGCATAGAATGATTATTTAGTCTGAAAAAGTTGTATAAAAAAAACATCCTTTTTTTGTTAAAGAAACGAAAAAGATATAATACGTTGGAAATCAAATACGAAAATATCTACTGTTATCAAATTAGTGCTGCCAATCGGAAAAATAAAATTTAGAAAACATTTTTTTAAGACTATTTTTTCGAAAAACAAATGTAATTCCTCCACAAAGAGTTAAAAAAATGAATAAATACAACTAAAATAAATATATTTACAGTTAAATGTGCTAAAATCCCCCTCCAAAACTGCTCAAAATATTAATTTTTGCAAAGTTAAGACTTGACATGGCTGATGACGTCATATCTCCATTTAGCTGAAAAATCGCATAAAAATTGAATTTAAAAAAAATCTAAAGCAAATTTCGAAAAAAACTCTTCGAGGTTAATAGCATAACGACCTATAGCTTCTACATGCCAAGTTTCATACTCCTGGGTTGCTTAATTTGGTCGGAATAGGTGAAACACACACACACACACACACACACACACACACACACACACACACACACACACACACACACACACACACACACACACACAAACTCTTTCTTTTATATATTAGTACTAGCCGTTACCCACCCGCTTCGCTGGGTATTTCATGATGTTATATATATCAACTATTAATATCTAAGTCCTATCATTAAGAGTTCGATTGTATTGAAAAACATACTTATACCTGTAACTGTCGCCTCTTGATAATAAAAAAAAAGGGCAGAACTCGTCTTATTTGTATTTTCTAAAAATCTCTGAAATTGAAGTATAGAATGATGTTTGCATTTTCGTAACACTACAATGAGGTGGATTCCCGCAAAACCAATTTTAGGTGGATCTCTACTCTGTAAAATAAACATGCAAGCCAAATCTAACGGGGGGGGGGGGAACGAAATTTTTACTATCAATACCCCTGTTGAGAATCGTTTTCCAAAATAACTGTTCTTGGCGGATTTCAATTCAAAAAAAGAAAAATGTGAACCAAATTTCATTATTATAATCCTTGTATTTCGAAAGAAGGAATTTTTTTGTCAGTACGCCCCAGTAACCCCCTGACAGACAGACAAAAATTTTAAAAATTGATTTTTTGATATAAGTACCGTATATACCTTTAAATGCATTTGGTAACAAACTGCTAATTTGAAATTATAAACAGACACTTCAATTTTATTTATTTATATAGATTGGGATTATAATAACTATTGTTTAAATGTGACTAAAAAATGTAAATAAAAAAAAAAGAAAGGATTACAACTAACCGTAAAACTTATCAATTTTTTGTTTCTTGCATTGCTTTTTGCTTATGAAACCTTGATTTATTATTTTTAAAAGTGCATCCGAAACAGCCGATGCTCTACTTAACTGAACAGTGAGATAAAACTATCATAAAAAAAAATATATGGCACGTGTCAGCGTATTATCATGTGCGCGTAACAGTGTTATGTCTCATGAAGAGCATCGGTCGCCAGTAACCAAAACAACGACTTCATTAGCTCAGCTTGGCGTTCATCTTGGCATTCAGTTTCACGTTCACCCGTATAGTTTCCGTTCCCGTGAGAATACGGGAATAAAATATAGCCTATGTTACTCCCCGTTAATGTAGCTTTCCGTTAGTGAAAGAATTTTTAAAATCGCACCAGCCGTTTCCGAGATTAGCCGGAACAAACAGACAAAAATTTTAAAAATTGATTTTTTGATATAAGTACCGTAAATACCTTTAAATGCATTTAGTAACAAACTGCTAATTTGAAATTACAAACAGACACTTCAACTTTATTTATTTATATAGATAGATATAGATTATTTGCTTTCCTTTACAAAGGAGGGAGTATAAGTAATATCCAGCTTAATGAAATCTAATTTTTAAAAAAAAATTTATTTTGTAAATTTTCCGCGTTACATCAGATAATTTTAAGATTTTCGTCTATATTTATATATATATTTCAATGAACTTTTATGTTGATTAATATGCATCAATATTTGTTTTCTTTGCTTGAATACATCGACCAAAAACACACTTTTATATGCAAGAACAGTTTTATAAAGTTCAATTATTAGAGTAAACATGAAATTCCAAATAGTAGTACTTAAGGTAGTACTGGTATTGAAGTTTTTTTCACGCAATGTTTAATTCCTAGCTGTGATATTTTGACACTGATCGCACTTGCATTGAGCTGTAGAAATAAAAATAAATAAAAAATATCTATAATATTTCTTTATTTTGAAGGAATGGAAAATGTTAATGCCTGTGTGTAAAACTTGATTTAAATAATATAAAAAATATTAATTGGAGCATGACAGTCTTAACGCGACTGTTGCTGGGATGGGGGACATTTTTCCTGAAAGCTCATATCCAGTAGGTGTCTGATACTTTCGATATCTTGTTTCACTGACAACTGGTTCTTTATTGAAAATATACCTATCCCCAGTCTAGAATTCACTTTACTTTATAAATTCTCTGAATTTTTCTTCATAAAAAATAATAAAAATAAATGCGGTAAAATATTTTTGATTCAGATGATACTACAGAAAAACTAGCTTTCAGAAACAGAAAGATTTGCTTTCATAATAAACAAGGAAACAAAAGTTGATAGTAAATTAATGTTTACAACATGTGGGAATGGATACAAAGGCTGGTTAATATGAAATTTTTTGCCTTAATTTTGAAGAATTATTCTTTGTTGAAAATTTCATTTACCTTTTTGTACAACGTTTGTGATGTACAACGTTTATATTTGCACAATTCACCATATTCTGAATATAATACTGTTTATATCTTATATCATACAAAGATTTAAAAATTCTAATTTATCGTAACCAGATTATTCACTGAACATTTGATTACTGAAATACATTTATGTTAAATTTATTCTTACTTTTTGAGAAATATATTACTCTGGAATACCCTACTCATATCGTAAAGCATTTGAAATTTACTTCAGATAATCGTAGATCAAATGAAGCATATGAACATGCAATTGCCACAATGCAAGTATCGTTGCTGATGATTTGGGGGGTGGATACTGATTTTCCACAAAGTCGAAACAGGTTTAAAAAAAACTGTTTCAAGATGAACAAACCGACGAACCAATCAGCAATCCAAGACAAAAGTTTAAGGTTGAATTTTACAATATAATATTAGACACTGCTATTTCTTCAATTTCAGAAAGATTCAGTCAATTAAAAGAACATTGCAATTACTTCAAGGTATTACTAAGGTATTACTATTACTTCACTATATACCTAATTTAAAAAACTGGGGTGACAATGAAATTTTAAAACATTGTGAAGAATTAGAACGAAAATTAACGGATACTAAAAATATTAATGAAAAGGATGATGAAATAGATGGATTAAATTTGTTTGAAGAAATAAAATCTTTCCGATGTTTTACCAAAGAGGATATGTCATCTATTGATGTTTTAAATTATATTTATGAAAACAATCTTATGGATACATTTTCAAATTTTGCAATAGCTTTACGGATTTCTTTAACCCTGCCATTTTTGGTGGCTACTGGAGAACGAAGTTTTTCAAAACAAGGGGGTCACTTCACGCAGCCTTTTCCCTATCTCCGTAATGTTAAAAATGACCAAATTTAGGGAACATTTTTGAAAAACTGACAAGTTGTACAGTCATGAATTTTTTTGTGTAGATTTATTGTATTGTTTTTACTATTTTAATGAGAGCATTTTTCAAAATTTTGATTAGTTTTTTTTAAAAAAATTCATATGTGGAGTAACACGTCAAAATTATTAAAACGAAAGTTCTTGTACATTTTAATCCATAAAATTTTTTTGAATAATATTTTTGACAAAATCTCTTATTAAAATATTTATTTGTATAGTGTTAACATATGTGCAAAGTTTCAAAGCTATAAATTAAGTAGATTTTTCAAAAATGTTCCTTTTGTGTTGAAATTTACACTTTTGAGAAATAGTGATTTAAAGTAAAAATTTACTATTAACTAATACGTACCAGAACCAAAACTTAGATTTCTGGTATCATCCAAGATCATCTTCTTGTCTACATTTTAATAGTTTGTTTTTAGTTCTAGCTTCTTTGGTTCATTGTAAAACTGCCTATTTCGCATTCTTAATATGCGCATGATCTACTTCTTCCAACGCTCGACATTTGTAAAATCCAGGGTTTGAATGTTTAATACATCTAAAACTTTTAATTTGGTAATGAAACCTTGATTATATAAAAATGTAGCTTCAAATACTATAGTTTTTTAAGTTCCTAATTGTATAAATACAGTTTATGGAACTATAAATCAAATACAATTTAAGGTTTCATTGAAATTTTAAGTTTTACCGTGAAAGCACCTAAGTAAAAGTTCAAGACTAGAGAAATCTCTAAATACATTTTTAATGCAATTGCTAATTGCAATAAGTGAGTTGTGTTAAGCTTATATGTGTCACCTTTCAGTATGAACCCATTATATTCACACCACGAATCACCTCCCATGGGGCATAAGCCGTGTCGTACTTTCAAATCTGTGGAGAGTTTATGAAAAAAATATAGCCCAAATAGTTTGCATCATGACTGACAAGTTTTCTGAGTTGCTTCAAATAGCCACAGGAAACATAGTATCTTTACAATTTGTCTATTCCTGCATCTGTTAATCTATAATGACCTCCTAGAGATTTTTTGTTCTCAAGATTTTTGCCTTTAAATTTTGATTTTAATGCCCTGTCATGTCTCCATCTTTTTCTCCAACATGACCAACACATTCTAATGTTTTAATGTTGACATCTTTCTAAGGTTAAGATTCTAAAACTGCTTTGTATGCTTTAAAGTCCTCATCACCCAAATATTTTGTCGCAATTAGTAAATCGTAATTTGTGTCGTGCCTCTGAGCAATGGAAAATACAAAGTGCACCTTCAACTTTCATCCCCCTACTGCTTCCGAAGTAATCTGCCGAACACTCAATGTTATGTACATTGCCGTTAAAATTATTTGAGTATTTCCTCTATAGTTTTTCGGCATCAACAACTTTCCCAGTGTTCACACTAACTTCTGCAATACCATTCAGAGAAACATGACCCCTTTTTTGCCAAATGCCATAGACAAACACCGGTACATTAGGACTTGCATTATTAAATATTATTTCGACAGCAGTTATATATATAATACCATAGACTGGCTACTTTCTGTGTCGTGTTATTTAATGCCATGCATGAACTCGTAAAACCACTTTGGTGGACGGGACAATTCATAACTCTACAAAATATTTTCGCAGTTGCTTCTCTTTTCCAATAAAAATAATAGCATATGAAAGCCCAGTGTTTACTTCATATAATTTTGTATCTTTTTTGATTAACTACTGTTTTAGTAAACCTGGTATTAAGAAATGTTTGAATAACATCACAAAAGTCACAACATGTCAACAACTTTAGAACCAAACTTTGGATTTGGCGACCAAAATTTATGTGAATACCTTGTTTTTTACATTTTATTTATAATAAATGTGGTTTCAAAGCACAAGAAAACAGTAGAATGTCCATTATTTCAAAAAACTTTCAAATGAGTCTAAAAGGAAACATACTTTTTATTTAACTTACCTAACTTAGCTTTTAAAGTTGTATTCATGTATAATTTGAATTCATTATTCTGACTTATGACGCATTTAATTTCTGGAAAGTTTGGGTTTTTGTACCTTTGTTTCCAAACTTTCGTTTTTTAAACGTTTTATTATTAAAATATAAGGCATGTTAAAAAATGTTTTGATAGAAACAATGTTTCCAATAGCAGAAATTCGTAAAATATTTGAAGAGGTAAAAAACAACACGCGAGTTTCCAGAAAGTAAACAAACAGCTACAATCATTCACTTCACTTCACTTCTTTCCTGAACAAGTTACGGATCAAAATAAATCCTTTTAATCAATTTAAAATATTTGATGAGGCTGAAAAGTAGCAAGTGTCTTTTGTTTTGAAATGAAAGGGGCGTGGCAATCAGCTGCCTTAAGGTTTGACGGATATAAACAAATTTTTTAAAAAAATATTAAAAATACTTCTAATTCAACTAGAACAAAAATTTAAATTGCATTAGAAAGAGAAAGAGTGGTATTTTATTTTTCAATCAAAATTAAAAAATCGATTTTTGGATCGACTTTTGTGAAGTGACCCCCTTAAAATTATAAAAAACTACATGCGATCTACTATGGCGCAGGAGAGATTATCGGACTTGTCAATTATATCCATAGAGAGCGAAATTTTGGATAAATTAAATATAAAGGAATTGATACGAGCATTTGTAGCTGCTAAATCTAGGAGAATCAATATTTAAATATATCTTTAAATTTTTTTCTTTAACTTAAAAAAATTTATATAATTTTTGCTTTGCTTTGTTTTTAAAATGTATGAAATAATAAAAAAAACAAAAACAATAAGACAAACGTGTTTTAATATTATAATTTTAAAGCTTTTCATTTCGAAAGTCAAATTTCGAATACTGTAAATGAGTATTTCTTATTTTATTTGTTTTACTTTATAAGAGTGCAACAGAACCCCATAAAGGGGCGCCGAATTTCAACTTGAACAAGGGCGCCTAATACCCACGTGGCGGCCCTGGGCGCTCTCTTGGCATTACGTCATTAAGGAATATAGGAAGGATACGATAACGTGCACATCCATTCCTACAATACTTAAGTCAAAAACTTTATTTAAAATAAAATTCACAACTTCAGTAACAAATAAATAAATAATAATAAATACAACACAATTAATTTACATAAAAACTCAGTATCTCCTGATTTGACCACTCATGATTACCATCAAAAATATTTAAAAATACCAATTATGAAAATATGTGATTTTCAACATTAATTTTGCAGCCAACTGTAATTATTAGACTCAACAAATCGAAATATTTGAGATTATTCTCAGTAAAACGCAGCATCATTATTCAATTTGTTGTGTTTTTGATTTATTGCAATTTTTTGAAAGTAGCCAACTAATAATAAAGAGCTTGTAGTGGATGTCCCGAGTCACCCATTAGTGTAAAAGGGTCGGAAGGAAGATTAGACATAGTCAATATAAATTTTATTTATTATCAATTCTTAATTACGTCACAAATTCAACAACCCAAACTAAAAAATCAGGGCCGGCTCTAGCAGTTTTGCCGCCCCGGACAAAAATGAAAAATGCCGCCCCTCTCCACACACAAAAAGAAAACAAATTAAAAATAAGTAACAAAAATAAACAAAAAATTGCAAGTGTTTAATTTTTTTTTTTACTTTTAATTCTGAAAAATTTCCGATTATCTTTTTTAAATCAATTTGTTCGGTTTATGTATGATCAATAGCCAATGCAGCTAAGCCATTTAATCTATCCTGAAAAGTTGTGGATCGTAAAATTTTTTTATTAATTTTAATTTTGAGTAACATTTCTCTTCATTTGCTACACTTATTGACAAATACAGCAAAATTTTAACTGAATAGCTAGATTTCGTGCAAATTTTAATGTTGAAATAAGTTTTAAAACTTCAACTGGTTTTCTTTTTTGCTTAATAAAGCTAAAACCAATACTATTTCATCTGCTAGATAAAGCGCGTTTACATCCACTGATTCTCCATCGGTCAACATTATTTCTAAACTTGTACAGTGTTTAATCAATAATTTTAGGAGTATCATTTAAATTATGCATATTGCATAAAAAGTGAAGACAATTGCGGTGGGCACACATTTAATTAAATCTACTTTTAAGGTATGAATTGCTTGGTCAATTGTTAAAATGTAAAACTCTATTTTTGTGATTTTTCACTAAATCAACTCATGTTTCATTGTAAAAATTATTATCTCTTCGTTGAACTCTGTGACGGAGCGGAGTCACCTCAAAATTAGCAACAGTGGCGTAACGTACACCCCCGCATTGCGGCGGGCCCAATGCTCTTAGGGGGCCTAAAGCCTGACTGACGCCATTAATGTAGATTTTCTCAAAATTCGCTTTGCATTTTTTTAAAACCGAATTTTTAAGTGATTTTCCAATTTGCGATCAAAAGTCATTCAAAATCAAATCTTTAATACGCTTGTTAGATATCTTTGATCCAATAACCAAATCATAAAACATTTTTTTATTTGCTGTAATCCCCGTGACGAGAGAGATACTTTTCTTCAGCGGGTTTTCTTTAAAACCCTAAATTGCTGACAGATAAAACAAAGATCAGACTGAAAATTGGATAAAATGCTAGGAAGATATAAAAATCTCCATCACTTTTATTATTGCAGTTTTCCTTACATTAGCTGTAGGGAGGGAGAAAAATATATGATCTACTTTTCACGAAGCAACAAATCGCCGTATTTGTCCCCCCACCCCACCCCTCTAACCATGTGTTTAATTTTCATTTAGCGAAGTCGTAAATAACGTACATCTGTTATGCTTTTTTCAAGTAAAAGAATATTACGATAAAACTTGGAACTTGGAAGGCACAGGAAGGATTTGAAATGAAAATTTGGTCTAGATTTATGAATATTGAATCAAATGAAGCATAATGAGGGAAGAAAGCGTAATGGAACGTATCACACACACACAGTTTTTTATTTCTTTTTTCATGGAATCATTTTTGCATCATTCAAAGAACTCTCCTTATTGAAAGTTGCAGTATATATGCTAGAATATATTCAAATTTTAGATCAAGCTCATCCAGGGATACTGAAACCAACAAAAAGGCAAGTGATACTATTTTCTTTCGTAAGAATTTCACATCGAAAATTACTTTACAGTGTCTTAGTGTTCGTTTTTATTGAAGTTACCAGGTTATCTGTCATTAGATTTCCCATTTTAATGAATATTATAAATACTCTCTAATGTTATACATTATTTACTTTTTTTTTTCTCAGACTCTGTTTGATTTTGTATTCAGTTATAAGTTTTATATTAAATATTTTTACGTGATGTGCAAAGGTACAATATGTTATGGTTTGGCAATCTTTTGTATATATATTCATATATATGTATACACTTGCTTAAAAAAGTTGCGTTCACCTATAACAAATCATACAGAAAAGGTAAAATTTAAAATATAATTTTTTCCCTAAAACATTTCATGAATTTGTTTACCATTATTTAAATACTGAGCATGCAAGAATTCCTTTATTTTGAATTAAAACTACATAAGATAACAGGAGTTTTGTAGCAAAGTAAAAAATTCGTAGGCAGAAAAATGCGCGTTCATTATTTGAATTATTCTTGATTCTTGAAACTTTAATCAACAGGTGTTGTAGGTTAACCGAGTTTTTGCATTCCGTTATCAAGTAAAATAGCTTAAGAAAGTTGTGACGCAATAATTTTAACTTTTTTTGTGAGATAAAAAGCATTTCAAGAATATGAAAAATAAAAGGTTGGAAATTAATATCAGTTGAGCGCAAAATCATTGTGAAAATATGAAAGGTGGAGAAAGTCGTCAAGATATTGCCTGATCCGTTGAACGGCAGTATTCTTTAAATCTACAGGAGTTTACACATCCAAGCCCCGTTCAGGTCGTCCATATTTACTCACAATCAGAGAAAAACCAAGTATGATATCCTTTGTGAGAAAAAAATCCACTTTTAAATACAACTCAAATAGAAACAGACATTCACGAGAAGTCTAAGAAAAACATTTGTGCGGATACTGCAAGAAAAATCTCGAAAAAGGCCGGATACCGTAGTCGACTGTCTTGCAGAAAGTCTTATATTTCAATGACCAACCGGCTGAAACGGATAGCTTTTGCAAAGAAACATTCACAAGCCTCCGGAGTTCTGGAGGACTGTGATATTCTCCGATGAGAGCAAATTTTGCATTTTTGGCGTAAAAGGTCGTAAATTGGTATGGAGAAAACTTTGCACAGCGCTTCAAAAAATGAATTTAGAACCAACGGTAAAGCACGGCAGCAGTGGTGTTATGGTGTGGGGGCGCATGGCAAGAAATGGTGTTGGAAAGTTGGAATACATCGTATCAATTATGAACAAATAGGATTCTCTCGATGTCTTAAAGACAATTTACAGGAAAATGCCACCAAACTCGGCCTAGGATTGTCGTTTCGTTTCCAACGCGACAACGATACTAAGCATGCCACTGAGATTGTGAAGCTTTGGCTCATGTATAATGTTCCAAATCAACTGCATTCGCCTCCGCAATCATCTGGTCTGAATCCTATAGAACACCTATGGGATTTTCTGGAGCGTAGAAGTCGTCAACACAATATATCTATAGCAAGGATACGTCGAAGAATGTTCTGAAGGACGAATGAGAGAAGATAAGCCCTGAAGAAAGCCCTAGACTTGTTAATTCAATGCCAAAACGACTTCAGGGTGTTATCAAAAGATGGGGTTATCCAACCAGCTATTAAATGGCTTTTTATCCTTTTTAAATATTTTTTATAGTTACTACTAAAACTGTGAACGCAGAATTTTTCGACTTGATTTTTGTTGTTATTGCTACAAACCTGTCTTCATTTTAAAAGCTATGAAAGCAAACCAAGTTTACTTTTGTTTTTCTAAATGCTTAAAATAAACTAAATAAAATAAAATTTTCAAAATATTTCAAATTTGGTTAAAAAAATTTTTTTTTGTTTATGTAAGCAGTAGTAGGTGAACGCAGACTTTCTCTGGCAAGTATATATATATATATACTTGTACTTGTGTGTGTAATGACTTCTAACTCTCTTTAACTTTACCCCGTTAAATTTTTTCCTAGTTCTTTACACAAGACCGTTATAATCTTAATCTAATTGCCCACGCGCATAATCTTAATCTTAATCTAATTGCTCGCGCGCATTTACATCCAATCACGACTCCTGTTACAAAAGAGTCGTACGACCTTCACCGCCAGTGTAAAAACTCGGAGCAGACGGTTACGCGCCCTCTTGTCTCTTGTCATCATGTAGTGTGCTGCAGCTAGTGTTAGTGTTTGTGTGTGTATTGTGTCGTCCTTGTCTTGCTTAAGGTATCCGACTACGTTCGGAGACCTATTTTTTTATTTTTCTAAAATTCACTAAAAATTTTACATTTTTAATTTCATTTTTTGCACTATGATAAAAATTACAGTTATAAATAATATACATACATTAAAATTTACAAAAATTTAAAATTTTAAGGAAATTTTAATTAATTTTTTTAATTTTTTCAAAGGCTCTAATTTTAAAAATAATTTATATTTTACAAAAAAAATTGCTGCAGCACATTTTTCAAACACATTTCTAGAGGTTGTACTACAAGTTTTAAATTATTTTCTTTTAATCAAAAGTTATAGCTAATCGAAGCTACAACCTATGAATTTCATTCAAATTTTCGATACTTTTATAAGGAAATCCAACTATAAAATCACTAAAAATTGTTCAATTTCTTAGCTGCTAGTCCAACCTCTAGATAATACTATTAATAACATTTGTGTAAAATTTCATACAAGTATCTCTATTGGCTCTTTAGATATCACATTTGAAATATCAAGAAATTTACAAAAAAAACAGTTTTGAGAAAAATGCATTTAAACTTTATAAATGCAATTTCAAAACAAAATATCACGAGTATATTACTAAAACTCTAATGATTTATATTTAACACCTCCACTCCTTGGTATTTTATTAAATTTTAACTTTCTTTGGGCCCTATATTTTTTTTCTGGCTGATTTTTAAAAAGGCAAAGAATGTTGTTTCGAGTCACTGTGCGAATGATGGCAAGAAAGCTGTCATCACGCAGTGTATAATAATTTGCATTTGTGCCAAAAGCTTTCAAACAAACAAATAAAAGCTTTGTTAAAAATAATGACAGCAATATGGGTACCCAAAGAAAATGTTTTCAGCTCAATAAAAGTTTCTTTCAGAACAATTTGCCAAAAAAACACGTTAAATGATTTGTTTACATTTGTGTCACACCGTGGAGGCAATTTTATAATAACTACTTATCAAACAACTTTGTATACACAGGTTTAACAATATTTAAAAGTTTCATGGAAAGGCTTACACCTTTATTTATATATATTTTTTCCGGTGGCTATTCTTCATTGATACTCACACCAGCTCTCAGCTCCAGTTGGGCATGGTGCATACATGGGTATCTCTCTGATGGAGCCACCGAGAAAAAATGCCGCACTTAGCAGAGCTTTGACGTGATTGGTGTTACTGCCATAATAGTTTTGAATTTTATTAATCATAACACTGGAAAGTTTTTCTTTCCCACCGAGGTTTTTCTGGCTTTTTCTAAGTTTTCTTTGCCGAATACTCACTCTTTCTTAGAAGTATATTAGGCACTCATTTTATGACACTGTTGACATCAAATAGATCTTTAACTAAAATGTATCCTTGGGAATCACCATCACACACCATAGAAATCAACATTGTTTTAAGATCTCGTGGTATAAAATCACACAAAGATTTTGTACGCACTAACAGATTCCATGATTGAAGTAAATACCAGATGAATGCAGGAACACGCATGTTCGACTAGACATTTAGAATTATACAAAACTTAGACATAATTTCCTAATCTGGAAGTTTCCCAGTGGCGATGGATAAAGTTTCTATAGAAACTTTTAGGGAAGAATGTCCATGTATCTGTCGTCAACGGATATTCCACATTCTCCAATTGACGTGTTGGAACATTTTGTAATGCTTTTTACTACCAACACAGCAGCATTCATGACATCTTTAGTCGTTGATGTAGCAGCAGCCAAGATATTTCTTTCACAAAGTCTATATGCTCTTTTTGCCATACGGCATAACATATTCAGCTTAGCACGTAACTTTTTCGCAGACAAATGTCATCTTCCAATAACTCACATTCCACAAATAAGTTGCAAATTAATTGAAGTTTGGTTTTTAAGCTTTTTAGTAGCTGAAAAATTGACAATAAAAGTACATTTGGAGCATTTTAAAGTCACATTAGAAGTCAGTCCAAACAAGTAATCTTCATGCAGGTACAGATTCTTCTCAAAACAATTGAAGAAACACAAATTGAGAAAAACATACTTCCCAAAATATTTAAATAAAATATTCCATAACCTCTTAATGTTCCATTAAAACATTCTTTGCACTGTGAAAAATTCTTCAGTGAATCCAGTTTTTGTTCATTACAAGTTTGAATATTTGCTACTTCCAATGTTTTTGTTACCAATCTACTGTTATCAGTCCACTGTTGCATTTTCAAGAAGTTATTTTTATAGTTTTATGAACCATTATAACTTGAATTTTTAAAAGCAGAATGTCTAGAAACCATCAACGATCAAAAATTGTACAGTTAAATCGAAAAAAGTTAAGTTTTTAGAAGAAATTTAGGATCAAAATTCGTAAGGCCCAAATCAAAACAAAAACATGTGAGGTCAGAAGAAACAAATGTTGCCAATCGCAAGAGTCGAATTAAAAGATCGAAATTGTTGCCCATCAATTAAATAATTAAAAAAATTGTCAGAAATAGTTTTTAAAATTATAATGGGTTGAAACTGCAAAAATTATCGGTAAAAAGCATGTTAAACAGTCAACTTCCGGTTTCGATTTCACCACTTCCGGTTTCGAATGACAGCTGTAAAAATATTTTAAACACCTGTAACTTTTTTTCTAATTATCGCACAGACAAAACAAAGACAGATTTAGAAAGCTAATTGCTTGAACTTTAAAATGGTAAAATAAAAAGGAAATGTGATTTTTGACCGAAAATGGCATTTTCAACGTAGTCGGATACCTTAAATATTTTCAAGATGTGTAATAAACAGATTCAATTAATTTTAGGACTACTTCTTCAATATCAGTTTAAAGAATCCATTCCAACGAACATCGTCTTATTATCTTTATGTATAAAATATACGTGTCACAGTGTTTGTCCGCAATGGACTCCGAAACTACTCAACCGATCATAACATAATTTTCATACTGTGTGTCATTTCGTCCAACTTAAAACATAGAATGGTTTTTATTTAAATTAATCATGCCATAATTTTTTTTATTGCGGGAAATGTGAAGAATCCGGAAAAAACGTTGCCAGATTCCCGTAAGGAAATAATCGCAAAATGTGGCATTGCTCATGTGTCTGTTGAAGCAGATATTGCAAACCAAAATGCACGAAAATTAAGTGCCTGGCGTATTTCGAAGTGTGGAATCCGATTTTTGAGTCAGTTTCCAAAAATAACCGTAACTTTGCCGGATAAAGCTGGCCGACCGTATTTTAGACACACCATAACAGGAGCTTACATTAAAAGACTTGAATCGTGAAAACTTGGACCCTGGCGTACTTCAAAATGGATAATCCGAATCTGATATCCAGCTTGAGATATAACTGTAACTTTGCCGGATAATTCAGGACGACCATTTAATGCGCAAACCGTGGCAAGGGTTTTTAATGTCTTGGTGCGGGAAAAGTGCGTTTTTGTTGTAATTCGGGATGGTGAACGAGAGTTTGAAAAATTTTATAAATTCCTGTAACTTTGCTAGATAATGCCGGACGACCCTAATTCCCCTTCCAGGGACTGAACTTGCCGGCTCAGGGGAACAAAAGTAATTTCCAGTTGTATCTAGGGGAGGGAAACGGTAATTTGAAATTATGTTTCAGAAACCTCACTTAACTTGCCGGATATTGTCTGAATTACGAGAAAAGGCAAATGGTTCGAGTCCCGCGCGTCCGGATTTTCATTATCTCTAGCGACTGAACTTGCTCGCGCTGGAGCATCAAAAGTCATCTCCGTGTGCATTTCGGAGTGTGAAATGAGAATCTGAAATTGAATTTGAGAAGTTTCGAAAACTTTGCCGGATAATGCCATTCGACCGTATTTTAGACACACCGTAGCAGGGGCATGCCTTAAAAGCCTTGGATCATGAAAACTTTGTCCCTGGTGTATTTGAAAACGGGTAATCCAAATCTGATATTCAATCTGAGAAATAACAGTAACATTGCTGGATAATTCAGGATGACCGTCTTTTACGCAAACCGGGGCAGGTGCTCACCCTTAAAGTCTTGGCGTGGGAAAAGTGTATTCCCGGTGTAATTTGAGATGGTTTAAGCGAGTCTGAAATCGAAATATAGAAATTCCTGTATTTTCGCCAGATAATGCCGGGGGATTGGAATATTCTCGGACAGCAGTGCCTGCCTATCTTGCCGACGTAAAGTGAGTGAGTGAGTGAATATTAACGTCGCACTTTTCAGATATATGAGGACTTTTGGCGACTGACCGCGTAATTTTGAACCATGGCCAAGTGACGCGGACGACACCTGAGCTGGCACCCCCTCTCCTAACTGCCACACGACACCAACGGGAGAACGTTTGGCCTCTCGACAGATTTAACGCTAATCGCTCCCCTACACTGCTGGTTTTCAATGGTGCTGGGCTCGAACTCATGACACGCTAGCCATGATCCAATGCCTTGACCACTTGGCTTCCGCGGCCACTGCCGACATAGAGACGCAAAAAAAAAAGATTTTGATTGTATTTTGGAAATGCCGATCCGAATATTCTCTTTCCAATTCAATATAATCTCATATCTACGTCAAATAATTCCAGACGAAAGTATTTTGCCCGAACTGTGGAAAAGGATTGCTTTAAAATTCTCGAGGAGAGAGAAATGCTTTCCTGGTGTTTTTCTGGATTGGAAACAATAATAATGTGAAATCGGATTTCAGAAACTCCCGTAACTGCCGGATAATGCCAACCGACCTTCAGAGACTGAACTTACAGGAGCAAGGGCGTCTAAAAAGGGCACCGAGTACTTCTCGGGGTGGGAATGAGAATCTGGATACGGATTTCAAAAGCTTCCGTAAATTTTCTGTATATTGCTGAAATGTGGTCAAATGGCTTTGTGTTCGAGTTCCACCTCCGGATTTTCATTCCCTGTAGCAACTAAACTTTCAGGTGCAATCGTGAGAAAATATGATTGCAATAGGAAATTGCATCTTCGGGCATTGTTGTCACTGTGTTAGATGGCTTAAAAACTGCACATTCCGCATCAGCTGCCATTGGACATTCATAAAATACAAGATGCAATGTGTACCATTGAAAAAAAGAGTGAATTGTCTACAGTATTGGAAATGAATTCAGCCATGATCAGAGACAAGTGTACCATGAACCATAAACATTCACTCAAAGCATTACATCGAGCTTTGCAAGATTTAAATGGCAACGAGAGAATACTCGGTGTTGCTGTTGTATTACTATCTGGTGATTTCCGACAGGCATCAAAAGCCATTACACGCTCTACTTTTGCTCACGAGATTAACGCCTGTTTAAAACAATCGTTTTTATGGCGAAAAGCGGAAACACTTCGACTGACCATAGACACGTGAGTACATTTGCACGATGATCAATCTGAGCAAATATTTCCTAAACAACTACTGAATATCGTAAACAGTGAAGTAGACTTCACCCCAATACATAATGCATGAAATACCCAGACGATTTCTGTAATGTTCTTTAGGCAAAAAGGAACTGATTGAGAGTGTCTTTCTGGATATACTGTATAGTTATCATGATAATTATTGCCTCTGTAATCCAGTTACTTAATCAGAAAAAATTTTATATTGTGATGAAATAAACTTTCAGACACAGGGTTGTTGCCAGTTGATCCAACCTTTTGTAAACCAATCGACACTATTGTTGATGAAAACAAAACCGTAAGTTTTCCAACCGAATTTTTGAATTCTTTAGATATATCAGGAATATCACCGCATAATCTTCGATTGGTTCCCTGGTTATTATCTGCGTAACTTAAATTCACCTAGACAATGCAACGGTGCACGTTTGATAATCAAAAGAATTATACCTGGAACTTCTTGATGCAAACATTTTGATTGTAAAGTTTGATTGAAAATTCGGTTCTGCTACTACGGAATTTGGTGCCACGTATTCCACTGATACCGTCAGAATCTCTAATACCATTCAAAAGGCTTCAATTCCGATTCGTTTGGCTTTCACGATGACCATAAATGAATCTGAAACCGAACAATATTCATTTGATACTTGGACTTCAAAAATCCATGTTTCTCGAATGGGCAACTAGATGTCACATTCTCACGTGTGCGGAAACCGTTGAATCTATTTGAGTGAGCAAAATACGGGTTACCTAAAAATATTGTGCACCGATTAGAGATTAGTTGCATAAAATTATTATTTGTTATACTTTAAAATGATAAAAATAATTTTAAAAATTGCAAAGAATCAACGTTATTCACCCCATTTATAAAATTAAATCTTCATATGTTGTTACTTAACGACTTCGTTAGTAATTCATGCATTATACTACACTCAAATAGGAGATGAATGAAATGCAAAATTAAAATAATTTGTTGTTTTATACTTTATTTCAACCCTCCAAAATTATAAACGAAGTTTAATTTGACTGCATTGAATAGCTTAGAATAAAATTGAACTAACGTACTAAAACAAAGCCACAGCAACGCGTGGCCGGGTCAGCTAGTATATATATATGTAATAGATGATGTTGTACTGGAAGTTCGTTGGAATGGAATATTTAAAATGAGCTTGCAGTGGCATTCTTGTGGTTAATTAAACCGTTTATTTCACATCTTGAACACATAAAGCAAAGGACGATACACACAAATACTAGCTGCAACACACTACATGATGACAAGAGAGAAGAAGCGCGCCTAACTGTGTGTTCAGAGTTTATACTCGCGTTGAAGGTCGTACGACTCTTTTATAACAGTCGTGATTGGCTGCAAATGCGCGGGGGCAGTTAGATTATAACAGTCTTAGGCGAAAGAACTAGGAAATAATTTCACGGGGTACAGTTAAGGAGAGTTAGAAGGAACCATTATACATAAATATATATACTAGCTTTTACCAGCGGCTCCGCTCGCTTTGATGTTTTTAAATAACTGTCAAAGTCACAATCATTATCATATTTTTTTATTGCTTGACTGGAACCAATAAATAAAATTTAAAAATTCTAAAATTGAGCTCAGTTTAAAAAAACTGAAAACTTAACTTATTATAATAATTAACAACAAAAATTCAATAACTTTAACTATTAATTTTTTAAAAATCGAAAGTATCTATGTTTGATATATAATTCATCTTCCATTTGTTCTACTTTTCTTCCTCTTACTTTTTTTTATAATACATTTCCCTCCCTCCTCCACACGTCGTTTAAATTTTCAATGTTGGTTTTATGGACAATAAATCAAAACTTTTTATGAAACTGTCAATTAATATTACTATAGAATTTTCAATATCACGCGCGCGCAATTCGTTAAAACTTTATTTCGTTTCCCTCTTTAAAAAGTGGGAGAAAATTTGCATTAAAATATCTGGGATTGTCGGAATAGAGAACTTCTTAGCCAACTTGGCGATATTTCTCAAAGTTTGAGTTTGACATTTGATAAACGTAACGTAATAAATGTTAGAGATTTAATAAAAAAAAAAACATTTAAAAAATTGCTTTTTGTAAAGATGCCAAATTACACTTTGTTTCAGTTATTTGTTACAAATGTGAGAAAATTTTTATTAAAATTTCCATTGTTGAAAAAATACATAATTTTGCGCTAACTTGGCGGGGAGTAAGCAACGTGTGTCCCACGGTTTTACCCGCATAGTTCCCGCTCCCGTAGGAATACGGAGATAAAATATACCTTATGTTACCCGCTGATAATGTAGCTTTGCATTGGTGAAAGAATTTTTAAAATCGCACCAGCCGTTTCCGAGATTAGCCGGAACAAACAGACAGACAGACAAAAATTTTAAAATTTGATTTTTTGATATAAGTACCTTACATACCTTTAAATGCATTTAGTAAAAAGCTGCTAATTTGAAATTACAAACAGACACTTCAATTTTATATATATATATATATATAATATATATATATATATATATATATATGGGAATCTAACCGAAATCTTCCGAAAAAGTTAGATTCTTCAGATGGCGGGATTTTTATTTGGCAGGGTATGTGTGTCTAGGGGTTTCTTAGGATTCACGGGTTATAATTTTTAGAAATAAATTAGACAATATAGATTAAAGAAACTAAATAATTTATTATGAACTTAGGAGAGTATTTACACGGGGAATATTATACAGAAAGGAAATTAAGACATGCAATCATTTAAAAGTACAGTAACATTAATATAGGAAAGATAGATAATTCCTTTTAGGAGGACGTTAACGATTAAATGAAACTCATTATTGGATGTGTAGGTGACTTACCGCCAGTTGTGGCGAAGAAACGCGGACGCGCTGATACGATGTTTAGTCGTCGGTAGTTAGAGGGCCTCTGAGGAAACCAAAACAAGTCAGCTTTTTAATAAGCTCGCTAGATGGCGTTGCTACGGAATGCTTTTTTAATTAACATTGCCGTTCTCTGCAAAGGGATGATCTAACCTTTTACAAAAAAAAAAGAGAAAGTTCTCTGGGATATCCTACAAAATCACCCTCCTCTGACAGAGCTGGTCTCAGCTCTTACAGAGTGTTAAGAGCTATATTACTTGCTAAAGAGAAAGCTAAATTAGTTTCAGTATAACCAATAATTTTGTGATTTATGAATGTTTATGCAATAACCATAAAAATATTGTTCTTAAAATAATAAGATTTTACAGATAAAAAGATGTATACCCAATATTCACATTTCCGGACCTAAAATAAAACATATAAAAATACTAAAATATTCAATATTACGACCTACAATAACGAAATTCTAAATCACAAAAAAAATCCTTCGAATAGGTCGAAAGGTAAAGAATGATACGAAAATATTATGGTTACAAACGAATATAATATGATTATTGGAAACGAGTGTTATCATATAATAGCAATTAATTTCTCGAAAAATATATAATGTGAGAAAGATTAAATATAATAACTAATATTCAAAATTTAATTTGTATAAAAATGCTTCATTAAATCAGCTGAAGTGGTGGTGGAGTTCGGTCCTTCGTGCTGACCAACTTTTTTCACTTCATATCTGTCTCTAGAGTTCGCTTTAGTTATTTTATAAGGACCTAAGAATTTTGGTCTTAGTTTTAGTCCAGTTCCAAATTGAGTCCTTTGGATGGCTACTATATATATAGATCACCTTCTTTGTATATAGGAGCTCTCTTTCGTCTTTTGTTGTATGTCTTTCGGTTCTCAGATTGTATAATTTCGATGTTCTTTTTGGCGTCATTCCTTAGAAATTCACGCTGTTCTTGTAATTCTTCCGTCATTTCTTCTAGCAGTAGGTCTTTGATTCGAATGTCTTCCTTGTTACGCATTTTGGTTCCTACTAAAAGTTCGAATGGTGTCCATTTCGTGCTTCGACATACAGTGCTGTTTAGTATTCTTTGTAATCTGTCGACATATTTGTACCATTTCGTTGAGTCGTCTAATGATAGCTTGGTAAGGACTGGAATCAAAGTTCGGTGAATTCGTTCAACTTGACCGTTTCCTCTGGGAATGCCGGTTGCTATTTGTAGGTGTTGAATGTTTTCTTCAATACAGTAGTCGTTAAATAATTTTGAAGTGAACGCTGAACCTCTGTCAGTGATAATTCTTACAAGATTGCCAAAGGTTTTTTTGTTGTAGTTTTAATTTTTCCAAGGCATTTTCAGCGGACACAGTTTTGACGGGATATAACCAAGTAAATTTGGTAAATGCGTCTACTATGGTGAAAATGTGTTGATAACTTTTATTCGTGGAGGGCAAAGGGCCAATGAAATCAACATGGTACGTACTTAGTGGGATGTTTTCTTTGGAAATAGGATTTAAAAATCCTTCCTTTTTGCCTGTTTTCTCATTAGCTAAGATACATGGGACACAATTAACTATTACTTTTTTAATGATGGTGGTTAAATTTGGAATAAAAAATTCTTATTTAACAATTTCTTCTGTTTTCGCTACTGAGAAGTGACCATTTTCGTGAATCAATTTAATTAGTTCAGTTTCCATTGCTTTAGGAGTTACGATTAATTCTCGACCATTTAAGTATTTGTAGAGTATACCGTTACGCTCAAAAAATTCTTCTTTCTTCTCTAGAAGCGACTTCAACGTTTGAATGCTATCGTCTTCTTCCTGTGCTTTTTTCAGCTTTGAAGTTAATGTATCGTGACAGATTATCATTACTGGATATCGACTTAGAGCATCAACGTGCTTCATTCGACTTCCACAACTCTGTGCTCTATTTCGTAATCAAATTCTTCTAATTGCAGTGCCCATCTGGCTATGCGAGTAATTAGATCCTTTTTATGCATGGTCTTTTGAAATGCTGAACAGTCGGTTACAATTTTAAAATGTTGTCCCAAAAGATAAACGCGAAACTTCTTTAATGCGTTGATAATTGCAAGAACTTCTAGTTCGTAGCTATCATACTTTTCTTCTGCTGCATTTGTCTTCTTCGACATGTAGTAAACCGGATGTAACTTTCCACATCTTCGGCTTCTTGCAATAGAATTACACCGTACCCTTGTTTACAAGCGTCAGTATGCAGTTCTGTTTTTCTTTTTTAAGAATTGACATTTCTTGAATTTAATTTCTAATCCGTATTTTTTAGCGACTTCGAAAACAATTTTAAGTTTTTCAAGACCTTCCTTTTCGTTTTTCGCTGGAATTACGAGATCATCTAAATAACTGATTACAATTCCTTTCCGTGTAAGATCTCTAAATATATTTGAAACATAGCGTTGGAAAACTCCCGGTTTTGTGCTGAGTCCAAAAGGAACTTTGTTGAATTCATATTGTCCATCTGGGACGATAAATGACGTATACTTTCTGCAATCTTCGTCAACATCTACGTGGAAAAAGCCGTTACGTAAATCTATATAATGTAGAATATACCTTTGCTTCTTGCAAAGTGTCCAGAACATCTTCGATGAGAGGTAGAGGAAATTTATCTTTTACTAGCTTCTGGTTCAACTTTCTGTAGTCAATGCACATTCTCGACGGTCCATCTTTCTTTTTAACCGTTACGATAGGACTTGCATATTCTGATGAACTCGGACGTATAATCCCTTCTTTGAGCCATTCTTCTATTTGTTTATTTACCTCTTGTCTTTCTGTGAATGCTAGTCGACGAGGGGGTTGACAGACTGGTACTTCGTCTTTCAGGATAATTCTCATTGTGACGTCTGTAGATGCTGTCTTTTCTGGCTTGTAATCTTGTACCAACTTCTCAAGTTCCTTCTTAATTCGACGATTTTCAACATGACGCAGATCTAATTCTTCTTGAAGGTTTTCGGCGGATATTTGCATAAGAAGTGCTTGATTTTCATACTTGTTGAATTTAACTCCCTCTTTAGTGAAACTTATCGATGCTTGTTCCAAAAGGTCTGATCCAATAACTGCTTCGAATTTTAATTTATCGGCAGGTACAACATGCCAAGTCAATGAGTAGTTTTCATTCTCCATTTCAAATTCGTGTTCAAAAGAACCGATAGTTGTCACTTGTGCTTCGCCAATGCCTGTGAGAAGTATTTTGTTCATCGATAACTTTGTTGGATCCATTATTCTTCTGCTTGTGTTCTCTCGTAGCAAACTTACAGTACTACCACTGTCTATAAGTGCTGTAATTTTCTTCTTTCCGAAAAATATTTCTTTAGTACGTAAACCTTCCTTAACGACGAGTGTGCAAGTTTCCTTGGGACGTTCCCTGAATTTCTGTGACTTTGAGTAGTTCGTCTGAGCATGCTTGGGAGCATTGTGGTTTGGGTGCTTTTCGTAGTTTTTGTTATAATACCCTTTCTGTGCGTTGTCTTGATACCTTTGAACATTTTCGTACTTTGTGACAGGAGCTTCATAATGTTTGTTGAAATTTGCTGACGCTGGAAACTTCTTATCTGTTCTGTTATATTCAAATTTTCTCGGTGCTTCATATCTGCGAGTTTTTTCCATGGGTTTGAATTCTTGTTTCTTCACAAATGGATTTCTCGATTTTTGCTTCAGTGTTCTTTTAACGTCTTCGAATTCGAGTTTTTCTGCTAGTTGAACAGGAGAGTTCATATTTGGCCATTCATCCAAATAATATTCTTTAAATTCGTACGGTGTTTTCCGTTTGAGTTGATCCGTTATGACTAGATCAGCTAATGTTTTGAAAGTATCTACCTTTAAACCGTCTATCCAGCCATTAAAATAAGTATTTAATTCGTGGTAGAAATCAATCCACGTTCTATCAGGAAGCTTTTGATGAGAAACAAATAGTTGTCTAAATTTTTCTGGAGTTAGCTTAAAACGTTTTAGTAGTAAGTCTTTAACGTGTTCGTAGGAATTGGCTTTGTCGTCAGGTTCTCTCGCTATGATGTGGGATATTTCAGCTGGTAATAAGCCTAATAGATAAGAAACCCAATGTTCTTGACTTATATCTAATCTCAGCGCTTGACGTTCGAATAATTTTAGATAAAGACTGATGTCTTATTTCAAATCGAAACGATGTATAAATTTTGACACTTCCTTGACGAGAAATTTAGTATTACTGCCTTCGTATGTAGCAGCACTTAAATTAGATTGCGCTTGGATCCTTAATTTTTCCAGTTCAAATTCATCTTTGCGTTTTTGCTCATCTATCCTTAATTTTTCGATGCGTATTCTTTCTTCCCGTTCCTCTATACGTAATTTTTGTTCCTGTTCCTCTGTGCGTAATTTTTGTTCCTCTGTACGTAATTTTTGTTCCTGTTCCTCTGTACGTAATTTTTGTTCCTGTTCCTCTGTGCGTATTCGTTCTTCGTTGGATTTGCGATCGCCTACTATCGTTGCATGTAGGTTTTTTGTTAACTCTTCTTCATACCCTTCACTACCAGTAATTAGGTTTTTGAAAGTGGCTATGGTCATAGATTTATCGTGTTTTAAATTTAGTTCTGTGGCTAAGACGAATAAATCTTCGCGTCGACCTTTGCCGAGATAGGCCATTTTAAAATTTAAATTTAATTAGTAACTAAAGGAATTAACGAAATTGTTACGCGTTCCGACAATAACAATGATATCACTATAATATAGCAAATCTCGTTTTCAATTAACAAAATTCTTAAGATAAAATGATATTGCAACAAAATACATTAAATATACAATTAAATATTCAAAACTTATTCACTTAAATGAACTTAAGGGTAGTTAACGGAGGGGGGGGGGTGAGTGAGGGAATATTAACGTCCCACTGTTCAGCTACACGAGGGTTTTTGGGGACGGTCCGCGTAATTTTGAACCATGGTCAAGTGACGCGGACGACACCTGAGCTGGCACCCTTCTCCTAACTACCACACCACACCAACGGGAGGACGTTTCAGCTCACGACAGATTTTACGTGCATTACGCCCCTACACGGCGGGTCTTCAGTGGTACTAAGATCGAACTCATGACATGCTAGCCACGATCCGATGCCTAGACCCCTCGGCTACCGCGGCAGGGTACTTAACGGGAGCGTCACATCACTACAAAAAAGAAGTTCTGTTCCGGACAAAAAGAATTTAAAAAAAATCAGCTGTTGAATAAATCATTCGAGGTTTATTATTCGTTACATAGGGGTTATTGTCTTCATTTTAATTGAGGAAAGATAATAGTTCGTTAAATCCGAAATTTATTAAATAATTGTTCCGACTGTAATTTCTCTGCATATATTAGTTAACTGTGTTAGAGTTTTGATCATATTCCTTTGGTTTAACAGTTGTTTTAAGCTATCCTGTAGCAACACACATTGAGGGACCACTTTATCATGACCGTCGGACAGTTCTATGAGCCTTTGCTGCACAATATTGCCACTAGGTAAGCTAGAATGGTGTAAAAAAGAATATCGAGGAATGCTAAAGGTACTCTTGTATGTTTTCTACAGAAAGCAAGGGAAAACACTTCTATCAAATTCGCTCAGGCACCCAAGAATTGAAAGACAGACAAAAGAAACGTGGTCTGATAAATTACGTTTTGAGTTTCTATCATGCAGATGAGTGAGAGCTTGACGGAGTGAGTGAAGATTAACGTCGCACTGTTTCAGCTACACGAGGGCTTTTGGTGACGGACCTCGTCATTTTGAACCATGGTCTAGTGACGAGGACGACTGCTGAGCTGACACTCCCCTCCTAACTACCACACCAACGGGAAGACGTTTGAGCTCTCGACAGATTTAACGTGCATCGCTTCCCTACACGGTGGGTCTTTAGTGGTACTGGGATCGAACTCATGACATGACAACCATGATCCGATACCTTGACCACTTGGCTACCGCGGCCACGAGAGCTTGACGGAAACAGCATGGATGAGTGAACAAGTATTTATAAACGTCGCACTTCAAAGTAACACGAGTGCTATTATTGACACACCTCGTCATTTTGAACCACAGTTAAGTGAAGAGGATGACACCTGGATTGTACTTAAATACTGAAAACTAGAATACTGCACCTTTAGACTCTACAATTTTTTTAAAACTTTTCATGACCTATTGGGAAGGATTGCACGAAATTTCGGATTTAGGAAATTTATATGACATTTGTTTGATTTCATTTTCATCAAACCAATGCCCTCTAAAGTAGTTCAAAGTCCTTGTAGTTCTGAGTCTCGGCTAAATGACCAAACTTCCGCACCACGTGAGTGAATGAATATTAATGTATTACTCATTAACGACTCGAAGGCTTTTTGCAATGGACCTCTGACCCTGGTCAAGTGACAAGGACGACACCACATCACACCAATGACAGGATGTTTGAGCTTTGACAGATTTAATGGTCATCGTTTCTCCACACGGCAGGTTTTCAATGGTACTAGGCTCTAACTCATGACATGCCGGCCACGAGTCTCTTACCTTGACCACTAGGCTACCGCGGCCTCCACACCTTGTTCAATATGACGATTAGCCGCTCATCCGGTATAGTGGTTAGTGACGCAGTCAGCGGACTGCTGTGCCGTAGGAACTGGGTTCAAATCCCGGAGTAGGCATGGATTTTTGTGTTGTAATCCTTTCTTCCTTGTGTTGTAAGTCCTCGTGTGATAAGTTGTGTGGTGCAAGGGGTTTATAAATGTTCTCAATAAAAAAATATGACAATTAAAATGACGATCGTGAGCCTATATAGATTTGACACATATCAGCTCTTCCAAGTGATGGGTTTTCAGTTGCAACAGGACTCGAACGAGTGAATATTAACGTCCCACTATTCAGCTACTGGAGTTCTTTTGGAAACTGACCTCGTCATTTTGAACCATGGTAAAGTGACGAAGATGACACCTGAACTGGCACCACCCTCTCCTAACTTCCACACTACATAGTTTGAACCTCGACATTTAACGTGTATCGACCGCCTCTACACGGCGTGTCTTCAGCGGTACTTGGATAGAACTCACGACACTCCATCTGCTTGTCTGTTACCTTGGCCACTTCGATACCACAGCCACAATGGGACTTGGACCAACGATTCAAGCCGGTCACAAATTTAAGACCATGACCAATTGACTAACGTGACCACTCGATGGACACTAATTGCATGAGGTAAAGATGCAAGATCCTTTAGTACGGCAGGTATTAAATAACTATTCATTTTTTAATTATTCCATATCCATTAACATCTCTTATAATTTTACTCCCTTTAAAACGATTAAAATTGATACCAATATTTCCTGCTTAGAGGAAAATTACAAAATAAAGTCTTTTTTTATGACTTATAAACTATAGCGTTAAATTATTTTCCTGTCTTAGCATTTTTTCTATTCTCTCTGTGTACGTTGCATAAAGTAAAGGATTAATAAATAATGTTTTATTTTGTTTAATAAGTGTGACTTCCAGATCGAATTTCATGTTTTTCGTCCTGTCTGTGCACTCTCTCTGTATCGTCCCGCAGTTTCTTTCCCAGCAACTAAACTCTCAGTGCCAAATAAACACCCCCCCCCCCATTTACAGATTTTTAAATCCTAAGAGTTAAGAGAACTGGATTTATATTTAGTAGACAAAAATTAAAAGCTTCTTGCTTTTACGATGCGTAAATTAAATGTTCAGAATGAAGGTTTAATTTAGTTAAAAATTATATGCCAAATAATTAGAATATATATATTATTTTTAGAAGTATAATTAAGTTTTCGTCTTTTGTGTGCATGATATGATGTACTACAAACACAATTTTTTCAAGTTTTTATAAAATGTGGTCGTTATTTTTTTTAAGTAAATGTTACTCTCTATATTTTAATATAAAAGCATACATATTTAATAATATGCCATCATATTCATATGCTCATTAGCAGTTTCAAAAAGCAAAATAATTAGTTCCGCTTTAACTATGTTGGTGGAAGTAATAATATAATTATTAAAACAAACCATAAAAAATACAATTCCTGAAACTTTAAGTATCGATAAATATTATGTAGGTTATACTTTAAAGTGCCCAAAACCATAGTATAACAATGTACAAATATCCAGTTGTCATTAGCAATGCGTAGGGATGTATTGTAACGCTTTCCGGCCTCGCAGCTGCAAAATCGACTTCCTTATGCATTACGCCGTTCATATTCACTCGTGCACCCCTAAAATATTCCGGGATCCTTTCATCTGACACCACGACGACACCATGAGAAACCAAAAGGATGGATGCCATCTGTGAGCCGGACCACGAGTGAAATTCCAGGTGTTAGAAGGAACCACCCCCACCCAAAGAGAGTGAAGAGATATTTCGTTTGAAACACTCGAAAAGAGATGTTGTGCTTGCCTTCTTCACCAATAACATGTTCTCAGTAGAATGAAATACTCCATTGTTTGAATAACTTGTATCAAATTGTGAATATTGTAAATAATAGCTGTAGACATAATAAATCAATAATTTAACACCTTAACTACCCTAAAATTGTGAATCTTGCCAAAAATTGACAAATTTCTTTTATGATTTTATTTTATAGGCCATCTTATTAACTTTATAAAAATACCAAGTTTATCGTTTTCCGTTCCCTAGAACAAAAACTACAAGTGTTTTAGTAAAAGCAGATGCCATTACTTTAACCAAGATGTCACACATTAAAACGCGTTTTACTCGAAATGTGTTTCTTTGGAATTGCTCAAACAGGGTCAGCGATTGCTCAAAAAGTTTTGAAAATAATTAACTGAAATTTTTTGTGTATTCTCTGTATAATACTAGAAGTGTTTTAACCTTCGGGTTTATCAATGACTGTTTTATTACAAAATTTACAGTCCCATATGTGAATATAATCACTGTCTGTTTAGCAATTTCATATAGTAACTGAGATAAAGTGCTCTAGTTTTTGTAAAAATTAAAATATATCTTATCCTGAAGGTCATTTCAAAATTGAATAATATAGCAACACAATAGATTGAAAAAAATTGAAAATTTGATCATAAACCTTTGGTGCAGAATGGGCCGCCGTTTATGCTTTTTTTTGTCAATTTTTACCTATTTTTTCCGATTTTAATAATAATAATTTCTTTTTCACTTCTTAATTTTAGCATATTTTTCTTTAAATGTACTAAAAAAATCTAAAAAAACAAAAAAATTCACATATTTCCATTTTTTTAAGAAAAGTCGCAACCACAGTCGGATAACTTAAGTCTCCCTCGAACTCATTATTTTTCCGGAATCGTCACAGTACAGATGGACAGGGCAGTGTGAGGGCTTTCATTTCTACTCCCCCCCCCCCAATGATTTCTTATAAAAAAATTTTCTTCTCAATTATTGCCACCCGACGGAAATTAATAGATTTTGAATGGCAATGTTAGTTACAACTATATGCAAGGAACATTCCATTTTGAAAATTGTAATGGAACTAAACATTCCTTTATTTACATGTATGTGTACAGAAAACATTTCTAGTGTTACTTACCACCGTGTATGATGCAGTTGCGAACCGCATCTACCTTTGACGTATAGTAGTCAGCATTATCAGACAAGCAATAATCTGTCAAATAACAGTTACAATTCGAGGCGTACTGTGTACATGTTTCTGAATATGTGTGTGATTATTTTTTTATTTATTAAAGAATGAGATTTACTACCCGAGAAACCTGCTTGGATGGAGTTTTCTGTATTTAGTGTTAAACAGTGATGTGTTTGCGAAATGCTCTGCAAATCTTTTTTTACACTTATAGTCACAATTAATACTATTTCGTTATTTTTAAATATTCCATCGATTTGGTTCGGTTTCCAGATACAAATTATCTTAACCATCTCAAGGAAAATAATGTTTGAACCATAATTAAGCATTACGTTATTTCTACAAATTATTCAATTTTGCCTTTTTGTTGTTATTCTTATTTTCCTTTTCTAT